>OY804593.1:74220168-74372668 GCA_963680895.1 Fragum sueziense | reverse complement strand
TACGAAAGCAATAACGGAATTCAATTTTACATTCTGAAGATATCATATATTTGTAAAATGTAAAGAATACTGCTGAGATTTGCTGTACATTGTAGTACGAAGACGGAATGCATAAATTGTGAAAACCAATTTTAAGGACGAAATTTCGTTTTTGGGGCATAAAATCCATCTAACAAGACAGAATCTCTCGAAATTTTCACCGATGAATACTAAAAACATTCCCGCTTCGAATACTTACACCGAAGACGTGAAATTGAAAAGCATGCCAGAGAAATTTGGGGTGGTTCGTTTAACCCCGTGGCTCAATTAACCCCGGTCTCCCCTACTGTAGGATGTAAAAGATCTAGATATTCTTCTCGTTCAAAATTAGGTTTGATATGTCTATACAATTCCAAAACACTACTGCTGTTTATCTTTTCGTACCATTCCTGTTTAAAACAATCCGTCATTCTTTCTTTTAAAATTGCCAAAAAAGTAGTTTCGTCATGCAATTGAGGATTTTCAAATACTTGCGAAAAACCAAAATTGTCTAAAATCTTTTTCACTTCGGAAACCCAATTTTTTGCCCCTGCTTTAAAAAATTTAAGACTTTGAAGATATGCGCCTTTCAAGATAACATTTTCGGTCTTTAAGATTTTAAACCAATACTTGATAATTCTAAAATTTCTATTTATATATAAGGGATAACGGCCTAATTCACCATAAATAGCCATTGAACTTGTACTCTTTCTGACATTGAGGATTCGCTTACAAAACTTTAAATGGATTCTTTCTAATTCCCTGGATTTACTATGGCAAAAGACTTCGCATGAATAATTAAGTATAGGACCAACAAAGGCGTCAAATAGTTGACACATCACACCTACTGGTAATTTAAACTTGAAACAATTTATAAGTAATACATTTAATGCTTTTAAAGCTTTACCAGTTATGTATTCTATATTTTGAGCAAAATTTCCTGTATAATGGAAAACAGTCCCTAAATAATTAAAAGTGTCTACGGATTCTATGATATTGCCATTGTAATACCATTTTTCGTTTGCTTTAAGTTTGCCTCTTTTCCTAAAAACCATTGTTTTTGTTTTTTCGACATTTACTTCTAATCCCCAATTTTCACAGTATCTATGGAGCAAATTTATATTTGTTTGAAGCTCTTCTGGAGTATTTCCAAAAATCACCATGTCATCTGCAAATAACAAAATAATAATGACCAAATCTTCAATACGGACTCCAGAATCAACGTTTTCTTGTAAATGAATTTCTAAGTCTTCTAGAAATAAGGACACTAAAATTGGTGACATAATTTCACCCTGTCTTAACCCGACCAAGTATTCAAAACTATCTGAAAAAATATTATTATTTCGTACACACGATTTAACCTTAGAATACATGTCTTTGATAAGCCTAAGAAGTTTTCCCTGAACACCATTTTTATACAGTTTCATCCATAAAACATTTCTATTTATAGAATCAAAACACTTTTTTAAATCTACAAAAACACAATAAAGACGCTTATTCTCAAAAAGAAACTGTTGTATAATACTCATTAAAATAAATGTAGCATCAGTTGTTGACACGCCTTTTTTAAACCCAAATTGTGCGTCTGAGATAACAGAATTGCTGTTACAAAAATTAACTATTCTATTATTTAATACAGTGGTAAATAGCTTTGAAAAACAACTCAAGAGCGTTATACCTCTGTAATTATTGACATCGTCACGTGATCCCTTCTTAAATAACGGTACAATAATACCATCTGCCCACATATCCGGAAAATACCCCGAGTCAAAAATTGCATTAAAAAGGTCACAAACATGAGATGATATTATATCAATGCTTTCAATCAAATATTCGTTCATAATATTATCTTTCCCTATTGCTTTTCCCCTCTTTAACGATTTTGCCGCCTTTAAAATTTCATCAACGGTAATACGAGTATTAAGTTCTTCAAATGCCGAGCTTTCGTCGTTAAAATTATGCGTATTAGAAAAATTTTCCGCTTCTAAATTTGTACTATTAAAAACATCTGAACCAAGCGACGCGAAAAAATCTTTAAATTCTGACAGAGATATATTATTTTCATTTTTACTCTTTTTCTTGAAATATTTCCAAAATTCTTTAGGTTTTTCATGTCTAAGTGAGCACAATTTTTCGACTTTAGAATTTTCAAAAGCCCTTTTCTTTTTCCTACAGAGATTTTTATAATCACGTTTTAATTTGTGAAAACTTTCCCTACTGTTCACCGATTTTAATCTGTGGAAATCCTTCTGTGCTTTAATATATAAAACCCGTGCGTCACGACATTCTTTGTCAAACCAGTCCGCGTCACGCGAAAGTTGTGATTCGGTAAAAATCACATTTTCATCGGAATGTGTGAAATCATGGCGGAATAAATTGTCAGCAACTTCTGTTATCACAGACGAAAAACTATTTAATGCCTCATTAACACTCTCTCTTTGACTAGTATCAATGGCTGAAACTAACTGATTTAAAAAAGTAAGTTTTGAAATAATTCCTGTTCTGAAATCCTTTTTCTTCGAGACGTCCCACTTATATCTGACGCCCCCAACGCGGTTGGGAACGCCAGGTACAATGCGACTCCTCAAAGAAAAAGACAAATAAGCATGATCACTAAATTCGTTGAAATGGCTAACATCAAAACTACATAAATTTGGAAAATCTTCAGGTCTTGATATCAAATAATCAATGACAGAAGAACAATTAAAGTTTGAAAATGTAAAGGACCCATGACAATCACTGAATAATCGACCGTTAACTATGCGGAATCCCGTGGACTTACAGAGATCAAGTAACCGTGTACCGTGACCGTTGCATACACTGTCCGGTGAGGACCGCGGCATGTAAAAGTCGGGTACATAGTCATCATAATCATGGACAGGGTCATTTTTATCAAAATCAATAAAATCTTTGCGTTTACCAACACGACTATTAAAATCTCCAACAATATACAAACTACCTCTATTTTCAAAATCATCAATATCATTTTGTAATACATCAAAAAAATCAACATTCACAAAATTGTAAGCTGGTGAATCTTCACCCCATATATACACGCCGCAGACATAATTATCCTTTTCGAACCCGAAAAATTTATGGTCTAACCTTATCCAAACGACAGAATCATGGTGATTACGAATAATTTCAATGCCATTTTTAAGGTGTTCTTTATAATAAATGACTACACCACCGCTATTTCTTCTAGCTCTACGATTTCTAAACTTTCTATAAAAATTATGAGAAACGTAACCAGATAATTCAACATCGCTATCTTTGTTTGTCCAAGATTCGAAAAGGAAAATTATATCATGATTTGACAAAATATCACTGAAATGTTCGGACTGTTTTTTCTCTGAAGTAAGTCCGTTAACATTCCAAGAAATTATCTTGACATCACTCCCCTCGTACTGCTAATTGTCCGTCACCGGCTTTCCCTCCACGTACAGAGTGTCATATGAGATCCATGATTTTTTACCCTTCTCGATATAGTCTCGCATTTTTGGTAATAACTTTTTACGCTTTTGGGCCACTTCTTTCGGAAATTGTTCCACCACAAAATAATCGGTACCTTTAAGTGTTTTCCACTGCTTTCTAACATACTCTCTTTCTTTGAAATAAGTAAACTTGGCGACTATCTTTCTAACTTCTCCGTCTACTCGAACACCGATCCTATGCACTCGCTCAAACTTCATCTCGTCTACTAAATCTTGCGCTATCTTCATTTTATCGACCATGAAATGTCTTACTACCTCTTCTGCATCTTCTGTAACACCGTGAGCAGATTCTGGTATTCTGCCAAAAATGAGATTGTTCCGCATCGATTGAGACTGCAGGTAATTGACCTCATCTTTCAAAGTGTCTCTTTCTTTTTCTAGGGTACTGACTTTCTCATTCAAAATACCTAGATTAAAGTCTGCACTTTCTACCGTATTTTCGATTCTTTGTACACGCTCATCTGTTTGTAACTTATTGTCATGCACTATTTTCCACAAAGTTTTCATCTCTCTATCAAAACTATCAACTTTCTGCTCCAATAAATCAAGCTTTTGTAATTTAGACTCCACTTTCTCAAGCCGCGTCTTAATTTCCGACTGAATTTCCTTCATGCACGAGAATAAGTCAGCATTTGTGGGCATAACGGTAGATGTACTTTCACCTCCTTTTACAGGTAATGGTTTGTTTACATTTGTTGAATCGGACGTTTCCATTTCGGCCATATTGGGGGTAGAATTTATCACTAAATTAGTTTCACTGTCTTGAAAGTTGCTAATGTTCGAAACAGCTTCTACTAACTGGTCTCCAAATAAAACAGAGTTTGTCTGACTTAAAATGCTGGAAACACTGACCTCATTTGATGATTTTGGTGACTTTGTAAATCTTCCCGCCTTTTGTGATTGTCCATTGTTCTCACCGTCCTCACTATCCTCACCAACGTTGATTGGTATTGAATAGAAGTTGAGCATGAACTCATGAGAATATACTTAAGTTTTTTCGAGAAACCGGGGCCTGATAGACTACAAGAGCATTTGGAACTTTAAACCTTTTATACTAATTTTTTGTATGATGATGATGTATGAAACATTATGGTTTTTAGAATAAATGTTTTATTTATTTTTTAAGACATATGACATACCTCAAAATCGCTCTATTTGATGACATTTTTGACACGAAGCTATGGGAACTTTAACACAGTGGTGAATCGCGTGACACAATAAAACAACAAGAATTGTAGAAAATCTTCAAAAATTCTACTTATGGGTTGCCAATTTGAAAATGGTTGGTCTTGTATTACTTTTTATCATGTGCTTTTTAAAAGTTATTTAAAACAGCAAATCTCTGGCGTTTTAAACCTTTTTCTGTTCTTGAAAACCCTTTTCTAATCACCAAACCAAGAAAATCTCTGCTTAAACCATTACCCACCGACAAAATTTTGGGGTAGTCTAATTTGAAAGAAGTTACAGACGACATTTCAATGTGAAGACATTTCGAAATTTTATAGCTTTTTGGATAGAAAACATTGTGGGAAATGAAGAAATTGCTTGTCACAAGCAATTTCTTCATTTTCCACAATGTTTTCCAAAGTCATTATATTGTGTGGAGTCAAAAGGAGTCACTGTGTGGTAATTGGTTAAAATTAATAATCTGTAGTTACGACATTTTCTAATGTAGCAGACGTTATCATGTTTAGATATCACAGTCCGGGATTGAGATACAACGTGTCATTTTATCAATTTTGGTGCATCATTATTCAATAACACTCCTCATTCATTTATATTGTATTTCTAACTTTACATAAGTTGTAAATCAACTTAAAGGGATATGACATTCCCATTTCATTCTTAAAGTAGGCCTATGTCTTGATGTCAAGATTGGATATTCTATCGCGTTTAAATGCTATCAGTTTTTTATTTGTTGCTGATAAGCAAAAGAAACACCTAGATATAAAAAGAAAATGACAAATTCCATTTACATATATATGAACTGCTGTATACATCAATAATTTTCTCGTAAACGGCTCAGTGCTTTGGTTTGAAATTTTCAGGTTTTTCGTAGGAAAATATGCCTTTTCAGATAAAACTAAAAATCTATGAGAAAATATAGATTATGTGAAATGTCTCTTTAAGCTACGTAGAGATAACGAGTGTCAATTGTGCCGCAGAAATAGGCCTAGTAGAAGCTCATGGCCCCTGACAAGATTCTGGCGATACCGACTGAGATATCAGGGCTCGCCGTAAAAAAACTGGGAAAATTAATTCACGTTGACCAGTACGTTCGAACTTTGAAAAGGCGTTCCTAGGGATTTGACCCATTACCAGGCGGTAATATTCTAGAGTTGTCCAAATTCAAAGCTGCTGCAGACGGCAATTTCAAATGAGTGGAATTTTACATTTTTTGTCTTGCAGGGCAGAAAACTCTCAGGAAAATGAAGAAATTGCTTGTTACAAGCATTTTTTATTTCCATTTCCCACAGTGGTTTCCATTTTATCATTTATCTTGTTGGGCGTCAAGAAGCGTCAATATGTGGAAATGGGCGAA
The DNA here is from genome assembly GCA_963680895.1 of Fragum sueziense. Lineage (NCBI taxonomy): Eukaryota > Metazoa > Mollusca > Bivalvia > Cardiida > Cardiidae > Fragum > Fragum sueziense. Next base: position 74,366,614 of record OY804593.1, on the reverse strand, counting down.
TTAGTTTTTAACCCATTACCACACAATGGCTCTTTCTGACTCCCTACAAGATAATGGTTTAGAAAAACATTGTGGAAAATGAAGAAATTGCTTGTGACAAGCAATTTTTTCATTTCACACAATGTTTTCTACCCCAAGAGATCAAAAAGGGAAGAATTTCATTCACTTGATATTGTCGTCTGCAACATCTTTGAATATGGACAAGTCTAAAATTTGGCCGTTTGGGAAAGGTTTAAACGTCGCCGGATTTCCAGAGTGCCACTCTTTTGTATTTTACTATTGCTAGATCTATTAGAATAATGTAATTGTTTGTTTTTGTTAAACGGATTTGATTAAAAAAAAATAAACCATGACATTTAATCTTGTTTTTATTAGTATTTTGATGACTAAAGTTGCACCATTATTGGTATTTAGATTAAGTTCTTACCATAACCAGTGTTTAAATTAAACAAATGATTTATTCCTAGTAACATTATTTTAATCTCGTTTATTATTATTGTTAATATTTTAATGACTCAAAAAGAGATCAAGATTAAGTTTTTCCCCTAATCAGTGATATGACTGGACATGATTCGTATGAGCGGTCCGGCAAGCTAAACGGGGCTTTCTGGTCACGACGAAAACACTTAGGCCTAACCCTTTCCGAAGCATGGACTAGTTTTGACATCCCTAATAAAAGGACATGGAAAACATTGAGACAAAAGAAGAAAATGTTGATTATCAACATTTTCTCCTTTTGTCTCAATATTTTCTGCGCTGTATTGTACACAAATCAAATCCTCATCAAAATTCATTTTGAAGTCTGTAGCATATTTCAAATTGTGACATTTTTTCCATAATCTGTTCTTGAAACGGTTTAAACAGGGGATGATAAAATCAGTTGGCCTACAGACAGATCGGATAACTGAAGAAAAAAAATCTGGCCCGGTTTCTAGAAAAAACTTAAGTATAATACTCATGAGTACATGCTCAACTTCAAGGGAATACTCTACAACGCTGAAGGGTATTCGATTGAAGTTCACGTAAATTTCGTGCGATATGAGCAGGCCCGTAGGAACAGGGGGGCTAGGGGGGGGGGGGGGCTAAGCCCCCCTCCAATATTCAGACACTGAGGCTTTAGCCCCCCCCCCCCATATGAAATTGCTTCCTACGGGCCTGATGAGCACGGTGCTAAGATTTGAGTCTGAGAACGTAGCCTACTTAACCCTTTCCCAAAGAAGACCTGTTTTTGACGTCCCTAATAGAAAAGGATTGGGAAAACATTGAAGCTAAAGAAGAAACTGCTGATAACCAGCAGTTTCTCCTTTTGTCTCAATATTTTCTGTGCCATATTTCACAGAAATTTTATCTTTATCTTTTATCTATAACTTCGATTTTGTCATTTGTGGCAGTTCTTGAAGTGGACCACCCTAAAATATTCTCGTTTGGGAAAGGGTTAAGATTTTTCGAGATCTCGGAAGTGTCCCTTTTCCTTGACGTTTCAAATTTATATAAGGTGATATGTATGCCGGCCTTTCACATGAGAGGTGAAAAAACGGACCACCCTAAAATATTCTCGTTTGGGAAAGGGTTAAGATTTTTCGAGATCTCGGAAGTGTCCTTTTTCCTTGACGTTTCAAATTTATATAAGGTGATATGTATGCCGACCTTTCACATGAGAGGTGAAAAAACGAAATGTAGATTAATCACAATTAATCGTTAAGAGCCAGCATTTTCGGATTAAAACTTAGCCTTTTTATTTTTGTTGACCAAAATGTCGTAAATACGTCGAGAACAAGGTGGAAGTTATTACTTTTTGGTCAATCATTCTACGATTTCCTTCATATTCCTTTGGTTTTATGTGTCATATATAGGCCTAATTATAATTATACACAATAAATCGGTCTTTTTTTCTTTATGTGTTTATTTATTTTTAAGACAACATATTGTTGTGATAGGAACAAAAAAGCATTTTGATCCAAAAATCATTTCATGATACCTTTTTGTTTTGATCTTTATTTGATTTATTTTATTCTTAAACCAAACAGTATATTCTGTTTGTCCCAAATGTTTTACTTGCATACAATAATTAGCCCTTTCCCAAACAAGGCCTGAATTTGACCCACCTGTTAAATAAGTGATGAAAACATAAAGAGAAAAGAAAGAATTGCTGATAATCAGCACTTCCCCCTTTCCCTTGATTTTTATATGCTATATAACACACACGTTTCGTGATTAATATCAATTATTTTGTCGCCAGCAACTCCTTTCAAATTAGACTGGTCTAAACTTTTGCCGTTTTGGAAAGGGGTTTAACCCTTTCCCAACCCAAACGACAATTTTTTTGGGTGATCCACTTCAAAAACTGCCACAAATGACAAATTGAATGTTATTAAAGATATTATTTATGTACTATATGACCTAGAAAATATTGAGACAAAAGGAGAAACTGCTGGTTATCAGCAGTTTCTTCTTTTGTCTCAATGTTTTCCCAAGCCTTTTCTATTAGGGACGTCAAAACCAGGTCTTGTTTGGGAAAGGGGTTAAATAATCTAACACCTGTTAGCTCGAGTAGAGGATTTTATACTTTTAGTTTGTAACAATACGACTAGTCAAGGGTAATCGAAATTTCGGTTGGTCGTCAATAACTTTTTTATCAGGTGTGGCTAAAAGGATCATTCGTATTTGGTATTTCCCTGACATTGTCGCGCTTTCTGTGTTTTAAATATTTATTTTTAAATCAATAGGGAACGATTTTATGCCGTTAAGCGTGACGTAATTTAGGAAAAACACTAGTATTTCCGTGGGTGTTGTTATACAATCTCGTAACTACGGCTTAAATCAAGCCGTAGTTACGAGATTTTATAACGACACCGACGATTTATCAAAGCATAATTGTAAACCCAGTCTATTTTTATCACAAAATTCATTGCTATTATATATAAGAAGTATCATTGAAAGATATCGAAATGTTGTGTCACATGATTCCAACCATGGGTAACGTTTGATTAATAAATACGTGATATTCTGTCTTTATGCCGATTCGTTTGTTAACTCTTTTACACTTTCAGGACAAAATTTTAGACTGGTCCAAATTCAAACCTGATACAGACGAATTATTATTGGTATTCTAAAAAATCAAAATTGGTTTATCTTCAATAACTTTTTTATCTGTTGATTTTTCAAAAATCCAACACGTCCAGCTTATCCCTGGCTTTTTCTCACCTTCTCTGCTTCAAACCGAATTCAAATCGGTCAAGAATCGACAAAGTTATTGAAGATTATTGGAAATTCTAAGCCACGTGATTAAACACCGTGCCTTTAGCATGGGCAATATTTAGGGAAAGGGAGAAAATTCTAATAACCAGCATTTATCTTTTTCTCTCTAAATATTCTAAATAATTATTTTCCCAAGGTTTCTCTAACCAATAGGCAAATCTAGGAATTGTTAGGGAAAGGGTTTATAAATTCGATGAAATCCGATCACAGAGATCATTAAAAATCGCCATTTATCATTATCACTCTGACATAAAGAGGATTATGTACGAATACTTGACAGAGATTGTAGTTTTATTTGTAGAATATCTTCATTGTATGTTTATTGTGATGTGGAATTGTGTATCTAAATTATATAGGGGGAAAATGGCAAATTGGATATCGCTACTTTTCAACTAAAGCCTCGTAACTGCAGCTTAATCAAAAGTGTTTGGAAAGCCATCAACCCCCTATCATTTCTTAAATATAGTGACTAAAGAGGATAATTACAGCAGTGTTTCTTTGGATTTTATTTGACTTGTTCATTAAACGATTAAGCCATGCAGCGACCGAAGTCTTCGGACAGCGGTTTACGGTATTTTGAGGCAATTTCCGAAAACAAACGTCGTGACTTGGAACTAAAACATGCGGAATCTAAAATCGACGACATGAAAAAGAAGATGCTGACTCAGTACTGGAAAGACAAGATCGGTGTTTTTGACGAAATGATAAGATTGAATGTCAAAACGCCGCGTTATGAACGTAACCGTTCTGCCGACGGCAACAAAAAAGACGGCGAAATGCAAATGACGTTAGGACCAATGAAGTTAGACTCTAAGTTATTGAGTAACAGACCCGTCACGTTACAACGTGGAAATAAACAATCCGGTCGAATGGAGCCGGTGATTAGTGTTGAAGGGAATTATGCCGTGTGTTATCCCAATAAGGAGGCTAGGAAGGGTCGACGTGTTGGACTTAACGCCAGAGTATTACGTCGAATGGAGCAGTGTAAAACGTTAGAGGACAGTATAGCGTCGATAAAACACCGTGATCATACAGTGGAATATAACGACCCGTACGGTCGTCGACCGAAAACAGCGCCCAGTAAACTCACACCGAAAAATATACCACGTCAACGGCCAGCGACAACGGCGGGTGTTACAACAAGTGGTGTGAAGGAAGAAGAAAGCGAATGTGTGAATGAAAATAATGACAATAATAAATCATCAAATGAAGAAGAAAGCAGACTCAAACCAGCATCAGCGTGTGAGTTAGGTAGACGTCCGTCAACGTCATTTAGCGTGTCTAAACGAGAGCATTATCTGACCACACCCGCACTGACTGACATCAACAATTCGAGATCATCGACGTCATTGTCGGAACGGAACGACAGGTGAACAAATGGATGGCACATCACATTATCACAGGGGAAAAAAAGAAATGACACAGGATCTAAGAAACGGAACGACAGGTGAACGAATGGATGGCACATCGCATTATCACAGAAAAAAAGAAATGACACAGGATCTAAGAAACGGAACGACAGGTGAACAAATGGATGGCACACCACATTATCACAGAAGAAAACAAATGATCCAGGATCTAAGAAAAGGGGCCTCATATAGCATTTTTGAAAATTGAGTTCCGAGATTAGCCCGTGGTTAATCCAATCTTCTAACTAATAATTGCTACTGGTTATAAACAAGTTATTCGAGAACAATATGGATCTGGATCAGACTGTGCGTATGCACAGGCTGATCTGGATCTATGTTGTTCTCAAATGCCTTAAGGTAGAATACCCATTTTAAGCTTCGTAAAACATCGTTTTTTTCTCGAGCGTCGTCGTTACGTATCCGAACCGATTCGGAACTTTCCACCGCCGAATGTTTTCGACGTCGCTCGAATAATTCCGACGTCGCGCGAATCTCATTAGGGGTGGACTACCTTTAGGGAAGTTTTTTCCAGATCCCGTCTCAAATGCATTTTAACGGGCATAAACAGTACAGTCGAAATCCGTTGTGTCGAAGTCGTAGAGAATGTGATATTACCACGAGAGATCCGATTTCGACTAGCACTGTTTCGGTTCTGTTTCAAGAAAGAAAACATTTATCCATTTTAATGCTAATCAAGTACGCTTGTAATTTAAATATCGTAGGAAAGGAGAGGAAATAAACCCAAATCCACAAACGTATGTATTCATGCATCCATGGCGGATTTAGTCCGTATTTCGATTAAATACGCCAAGGATGAATACTGACACGACGTTACATCGTAGATTTCGCCCTTGGCTAAATCGAAAAAGCACTTAAAGTGCTGCCGAGTGATTGTGATGTTGCCCTAAAAAGCCGACGCCATGTGAATGTCTATATGGCTCTATTACGAGTATACTACCTTAAACCATTGAAAAACATTGTGGAAAGTGAAGAGATTGCTTGTTACAAGCAATTTCTTCATTTCCCATAATGTTTTCTACTTTGAAGACCAAAACATCTTAAATTTTAATCACTTGAAATTGTCGTCTGCATCTTTGAATTTGGATAAGTCTGAAATTGTGCCATGTCGAGATAATGACTGTCAACAGTAGCATATTTTACTTTCTATCGACATAACCAGTTCTTTGTTATCTATTCCCATAACCTTGAATAGAAAGGGTAGGCTGACTTGAATAACAATGCCTAATAAATGAACTTGATGTTAATCAAGGTGGGGATTGTGCATGATGGGATGGGCAAATCTACGGACAAATTTGCCTCGCTTCAGGTAAGACATTTTGCAATAACTTCCTTTTTTTCTACGTCAATTAAAAACGGTTTGTTGCATGTACCCCGCCTTACTGAGCTCTTTCCTCCGATGTATGCTTTACACGAAACCTTTTTGTACTTTTTGCGAAAACTGATCCCAACCGACCAGAAAAACGACAAAAAAAATCTGGTCGTTTTTAGGTCAGTTGGGATCAATTTTTGGGAAAAATATGGGGAGTTTTCAAATAAGTAATACACATGAGGAAAGCGCTAAGTAAGGCGGGGTACATGCAACAAACCGCTTGAAAATTGACACAGAAATAAGAAAATTATTGCACAATTTCCTACCTGAAGCGTGGCTTATTTTGCCGTAGTCGTTATCATTTCGTTTTCTGGACAGTTGGGATCAATTTTTGGAAAAATTAAAAGGATACCACAAGTAATCCATGTATCCGAGGAAAGAGATTTTCAAGGCGGGGTACATGCAACAAACCTTTTGAAAATCGACAAAGAAGGAGTTATTGCAAAATATTTGACAAGATGCGAGATTATTTTTGTCCGTATTCGTTATCCATCCCAGCATGCACAATCCCCACCGTTTTAATTTTAGCTCTACAGAAGCTGATCATCACAAGTTCCAAATTCGCGCAATATTTCTTGTCCATCTTTTTACAGCTCACTAAATGACCCGGCAGAACATCTTTAGCTAATCGATAGAGATGATCTGCCAGGTCATTTATAATGAGCTATACCTGTTTGCATTTTGAGCATAACGCCGTTGTAAATGAAAAACCTCGTATCTCGTTTTTGGAAAATTTCAAAGGGGAGGGGAAAAGTGTAATAACTTTTCCCAAATTGGAATGTTTTACTTGAAATTTGGAAATATTGTTCATAAATGATTTGTCATCAATGCTGATCAGTAAAATATCTCAAAACCTGCAAGAACTGTCTGTAACTGGGCACACAAGTTTGGACTTTGAAAATCGCAAGAATCGACATACGAGGTTTTGCATTTACACCGACGATAAGTTCCTTTAATATCGACTGGCATATTTTGAATGATTGATAACATGAATATCGTAATTATCTCTTTCTTTGTCGAAATGATAAGATAAAATCTAAACTCATGAAAGAGAAGTTTGTGTATTCTTTATATCGACTGTTTCTTTCAAAATGTAAAGCCATTTATAGTCCGGTCGCGATTTTGTTGCACATGTTTACAAAATTTACCTATGACCGACACATAACTATCATTATAATCTAATTCTTAACTACTGTAATTTTGCGTACGTTGATTCGAATCTTGCAGGTGTGTGACACCTGCAAGATTCGAATCAACGTATGTATGCATAATTTGTATTGAAAATTCAGAACACATTTCCCTTTGTTTATATAGGCAACATTTGTTAACATGTGCCATAATATCGTGACTGGACTATAGTTCTGAACGACAAACCGGTAACCCAGTCCCTTTCCCGAATAGGCCATTGTTGTGACCATCGCATATGGTGTTAGTTTAGAAATCAGTGAGAGAAAAGAATGCATTGCTGGTACCGATAGCCAGCAATCTATGCCTTGCCTTAATTATTTATACCTTTTGTATGTTAGAATAAAGAAATTATACACAAGTGAATTCGAATCATCCTAAATCTTCGTCATCCTGGTAAGGATTAACCCTTTCCTCACTGTGTTGTAAGCTGTCCGTTAGATTTGTGTAGTTTGTACGGAAGTTTTGAGTGGTCAATCAAAGATGGCGTCCGTGGAAAATCGTGAGAGGTGGGTGTCTTAGTTTTTCGTCGATAATTTCCTTAAATGGCCGTATCTTGTCTTGATACTGATATCATCGTACAGGAGAAAGGTATACCTGTTCACGGTGCTATATAGTCAAGTACCAGTGTTGTCCTATCGCCTTTGGTCGTAGTGCAAAGACAGCCCAAAACGGAAAACTTTTTTCGAAGCGAGAAAGTTGGCCTTTTTAGGATAATTACATAGTAAAGAGCGAACTAGGGGACAAACCATTGCTCTAACTTGGATGTTTTTAACATGCTCTTTTCTATGGTTACCGTAATTGTACACAAAAATGTCCAGAATGACCACAAACGATGTGTTTACTAAATGGTGCAGTCACAGTGAAAATATGCAGACACAACGGTGTAGTTTCTGTGTTATCTGTACGGTGTAGTTATTAATTTCATAACAAAATTGTGAACGGTGTAGACTTGGTATGTTTTATAGGGCGAACTTGCTCTAACAGCTGGCAGATCATATGCAGCTCTGATTTATCTGCCTCAAATATGGTCTTGGAAAACCCAGTTCTCTCTTTTGATGAAAACGCCGCCATCCTCAAAGTAAACGAAAACAAAAGTTAAGGAAATATGTCGTTTTCTCTTTTCTTCATTCACCTAAGCATAAAGCAGTTCAATGTATGTTTAATTTAATTTTCGGAAGACATTGTTTGTTATTTGTTATTGAATTAACATCTGACGGATATAATAATTACAAGCAATACCATCACAAAATATTAAACAAGACATGCAGTAAACGTCATTTTAGAACAATGTTTACTGACTTACCCTAAGATGTGGGTGTAATGTCCAGTTTCTTTTTCATCCGTTCATTTGATTTGTAGATTCGAAATTTCGGCTCTGGCTTTGATTTTTTCTTTGTAACTGTTTAATTGGTTATTACAATCAATTCTTGTAATTAATGAAATGATTTCAACTCATGGAGTATGATAAATTTTTATCGACATGTATCTTGTTTTCAACTTGACCCCTCATTGAAAAGTCCGATTTTACCCAAAATAAAGGATTCCATCAAAAAGACATAAATTATAAATAACAAAACATAAATTATAAATTTGTTTCATAAACGTTTGGCCCTTTTTTCGTCTTGTTCGACTTAAAGTAATCAAGTCTTGAAAATAGAATTACGGAACTGCAAAATTCATTTTGGCATTATCAGACGTAATTAACCTCTTCTTCAGGACTGACAATTTTCTGACCAAAATTATTCGGGCCCACTCATAAAATGTAACCATTTGCAATGAAAAAGACAATATCCTATTCGCCAAAACCGTTTGACTATTGGAGTGAAACGCATTGAAGTACTTCCAAGAGAGCAGAACTTACACACATCCATACATAAATGAAATGCAATGGTAATTCCTTCGGAAACCGACCTTCCTTGACCATCTTATGAAAAGATAACCAATTACCAGGTTGATCAATACTTCTCAATGACTTTTCACATTTAGGAACAAACTGTTCATTTTAGCCATTATTTTCATGTCTCGTGAATCCCTATCCGTATCATCTGTTTCAGCACGTCCAATGGAAATATCAGGAATTAAGGTCGGAACTTTTTGAACGACTTTATGAACTTCGTATTTTTTACGTACAGCACACATGCATACAAAATCGGGGATATCATCGATAGAAAGGTTGTTAACCCATATATGCCGAGAGTCCTGTTTTCAGGACATTACCATATGCCCACATATTTTCCCACTAATTAGTGATAAGTGTTTATTTTTGTAGTATAAATCATTAGATAAGCCCGGATCAGACCCATTAGAACGTTGCAAATGATAACTTTCCCACATTTCTTTATTTGCTGCAACAAAATATACCCGTTTTCGGTAAAAGTGATTCTTGGAATGGCTACAACTCAAAGGTATGTTTATAACTTTTTATCTATCAATATTTCAATAGAACATCATGAATATAATATGTTGCTAAGTGAATGCTTTCTTAGATATGCTTGGAAAAACTATTCATTTGTAATCTTTTCCATGGCAATTTCGACATTTTAGAAGTGTCCTGAAAACAGGACTGTAGGCATAAATGGTTGCGTGAGGCAATTTTTATACGCCCGTCGAAGACGGGACGTATTATGGGATCACCCGTGATGTCCGGCGTCCGGGCGTCCGGGCGTCCGGCGGCGTCCACTTCTTTGTCCGGAGCATAACTCTGTCACCTTACGTCCGATTGACTTTAAACTTGGCAGTTATATTCTTCTCATCATTACGGAGTGCAGTGCACAAGAACCATAACTCTACCTGGCTTATTTTTTGAGTTATTGCCTTTTGTTGTTTTTCGTACTTGAATCTTGTCCGGAGTATATCTCTAAAAGTATAATAGCTAGGATCATGAAACTTCATGGGTGTATAGATCTCACCAAGGGGGAGTGCAGTGCACAAGAACCATAACTCTACCTGGCTTATTTTTTGAGTTATTGCCCTTTGTTGTTTTTCATACTTGAATCTTGTCCGGAGTATATCTCTAAAAGTATAATAGCTAGGATCATGAAACTTCATGGGTGTATAGATCTCACCAAGGGGGAGTGCAGTGCACAAGAACCATAACTCTACCTGGCTTATTTTTTGAGTTATTGCCCTTTGTTGTTTTTCATACTTGAATTTTGTCCGGAGTATATCTCTAAAAGTATAATAGCTAGGATCATGAAACTTCATGGGTGTATAGATCTCATCAAAGGGGAGTGCAGTGCACAAGAACCATAACTCTACCTGGCTTATTTTTTGAGTTATTGCCCTTTGTTGTTTTTCATACTTGAATCTTGTCCGGAGTATATCTCTAAAAGTATAATAGCTAGCATCATGAAACTTCATGGGTGTATAGATCTCACCAAGGGGGAGTGCAGTGCACAAGAACCATAACTCTACCTGGCTTATTTTTTGAGTTATTGCCCTTTGTTGTTTTTCATACTTGAATCTTGTCCGGAGTATATCTCTAAAAGTATAATAGCTAGCATCATGAAACTTCATGGGTGTATAGATCTCACCAAGGGGGAGTGCAGTGCACAAAAACCATAACTCTACCTGGCTTATTTTTTGAGTTATTGCCCTTTGTTGTTTTTCATACTTGAATCTTGTCCGGAGTATATCTTTAAAAGTATAATAGCTAGGATCATGAAACTTCATGGGTGTATAGATCTCACCAAGGGGGAGTGCAGTGCACAAGAACCATAACTCTACCTAACCTATTTTTTTTAATTAGTTCCCTTTGTTGTTTTTCATACTAGAATCTTGTCCGGAGTATATCTCTAAAAAGTATGATAGCTAGGATCATGAAACTTCATGGGTGTATAGATCTCATCAAAGGGGAGTGCAGTGCACAAGAACCATAATTCTACCTGGCCTATTTTTTGAGTTGTTGCCCTTTGTTATTTTTCATACTTCATTTTTGTCCAGGGCATATCTCGAAAAATATAATAGCTAGGACCATGAAACTTTTACCAACCTGCTCCCCCTGTCGACATAAAGCAGTGTTACGGGCGTATCTTGTGACAGTTTGACACCTTGTTGTCCATGCTATACATTATATATAATTCCGTATCTTTTTGCAGAATATCTAATATGGACAAAGTTTTAACAATGGTAGAGGATGAAGAAGCTTTTCAAAGGGCTGATATCCATATAGAACACCCACCTGTATGTGATGTGACAGATGAGGACAGTGGGGATGAGGACGGAGATGTTGATATAAACAACATTCCCGGTCAACAACAACCACAACCAGTCTCTGAGACAGACATCCATGAAGTAGGGAGTACAGTATTTGATGATAGATGTATTCATACAAGAGCACTGGGACTTTTGAACAAACTTCTCTGGAGCGCGAAGACGGTTGACAGAAGACATAATAATATTATATTGTTGAAGTACCACCAGCTCAGAGAACATCATGCACTGCTGTTGGTTGAGCAAAAGGACGCACTTCTATTTACCACAAACATGTTCCAGAATATATTCAATGCAACTATAATGGTCATTATGTAGCACTGTCTTAATGCATTGTGCAAAATGCTTTGCAAACCATTTTTACTAACCGTTCTGTTCGACTTCATTGAAAATGTTTTATCAATATCAAAGTGTTTGAAAACTTTGCATTTTTGTAGTCTATACCAATAGAATGAAAATGAATAATATCGTTTTCTAACTAACTTGTTTACAATCTGCAGTGATGAGGCTTTCGAAGAAAAGTGATAATATAGAATATATGATTTCAGCGAAGATAGAGTGAAAATATATGATATGCTCTGAGAAAAGGGTTATTATTGCATTTGATCCAGTGCTGCATGAAGCCCCCTTTTCAAAAAGCATAGTTTCATGTGTGTTAATGACATTTTTGGAATGGAAAAGTGGTTTAAAACTATCTGGTATTATTCTATCAATGAGGGTTTACTATATTTTGGAAATTTGAAAACTCTAATCCCTAGAGTCCTGTTTTCAGGACACAAACAAAATGTATGATTTTAGCCAAATAAAGTACTGTACAACGTAAAAAATGTTCAATTCTATGTAGTATTTCGTCGGTGTAAATGCAAAACCTCGTATGTCGATTCGTGCAATTTTCAAAGTACAAACTTGTGTGCCCAGTCTAGACAATTCTCGCAGGTTTTGAAATATGTTCACTGATCAGTATTAATGACAACTTATTTATGAACAATATGTCCAAATTTCAAGTAAAACATTTCAGTTTGGGAAAAGTTATTACACTTTTTTCCCTCCCCTTTAAAATTTTCCAAAACCGAGATACGAGGTTTTGCATTTACAACGACGATTTGTATTCCTTTCACGAATAAATCCATTATATAGAAATAAAAAATTCAGGCATATATGGGTTAATTCCAAAATCCTTATATTCTACGTTGATGATGTCTGTATTCTATGCTCGCAAATGGGGATGATATCCTAGTCTGACTTCTTTATACTAAAGTTCAGAGTTTTCAAACCTTTTTGGCCTGTCTGATCATTGATCTCCCTCCTGTGCATTTTTAATTTCTGGCTGGAATGGTCCTGTTCCGAATGCTTCACAACCTTTTCGAAACTTCATTCGAAATGACAGTAGTAACAAGTAGACAGAATGGAACTGAAAATAAAAGATAAAGTAAAACATACGCCGGCAGATTCTTGGTATTTTCTACTATTTGACCCTTACGGAATTGTTTTGACAAATAGCGAAGAAACTAGATTCTTTCTCTATTCTGATTAAACTATATTTTGTAGACACATTGTCACCTTCTTTGCTGCAGAGCATTTACAAGTCAGTAACATATTAACATAACTGTTGAAGAATTTCGGTAGTAATTGTAATACGTGAATCCCAGCCGTGAAAACATTATCATTAATCATTACAATATTATCATTCCAGAAATAACAAGTGCATGTCGTATTGCGATGCAATACAGGAGTCCCCCACCGGATAACAAAAAATCCTTTCTTATAATATATCTCCTACTTACTAGATCTAGAACTGTATACAAAATTTGAAGTTGCTAGCACATTAGGTTTTGGACAAAATTTCCCAAATAAAAATATAAGGGTAAAAACAACCAAGGGCAATAACTCCAAATGTGGGCGGAGAAGAATGATTCTTGTACATGCCACTTGTCCTCAATGAGATCTATAAGTGTACCAAGTTTGAAGTTGCTAGCACTGATGGCTCAGGAGATATGGTCCGGACAAAAATGTAATGATAAAAAAAACAACAACAGACAATAACTAAAAAAAGTGGATGTGGCAGAGTAACAGTTCTTGTGCATTACACTTCTTCTCAACGAGATCTACCAGTGTACAAAGTTTGAAGTTGCTAGGGCTTATGGTTTAGGAGATATGTTCAGGACAAAAATGTAAGGATAGAAACAACAAGAGCTTCGCAGAGCAGCGCATATACGCCCGAGAGGGGCTTGTCAGTAAAATTGGCCATTTTTTCAACCAAAGGGCAGATAATTCAAACATGAAAAGTTATCAAAGTTTTGTTTGCACAACAAGACACCATAGAGATTCATTATGGCTAGTTTGATTAAATTTTGGTTGAAACTGTAGGAGTTGTGCACAGGAGAAAATGGGCATTTTTGAGAAAATTAGCATTTTTTCTTAAATTCAAGGGCAGATAATTCAAGAACGAAAACATTATCTAAATTCCATAAGCAGTGTGCACAACTAGACACCATGGAGATTCATTATGGCAAGTTTGATCAAATTCTGATCAAAACTGTAGGAGGAGTTGCGCACACAAGAAAATGGGCATTTCTTTAATTCAAGGGCAGATAATTCAAGATCGAAAAGAGTTAATTGAATTCCGTAAGCAGTATGCACAACAAGACACCATGGAGATTCATTGTGGCAAGTTTGATCGAATTCCGATCAAAACTGTAGGAGGAGTTGCGCACACAAGAAATTGCTAACGGACGGACAGACAGACGGACGAGCGGGGCCATAACATAATACGACCCTTCGGGCATATAAGAAAGGGCAATAACTCAAAAAGAGGAGATGGCAGAGTGACAGTTCTTGTACATGACACTTGTCCTCAATGATATCTATAAGTGTAGCAAGTTTGAAGTTGCTAGCACTTATGGTTTAGAAGATATGTTCTGGACAAAAATGTAAAGGTAAAAACAACAAAGGGCAATAACTCAAAAAGTGGGTGTGGCAGAGTAACAGTTCTTGTACATGACACTTGTCCTCAATGAGATCTATAAGTGTACAAAGTTTGAAGTTGCTAGCACTTATAGTTTAGGAGATATGATCCGGACAAGAATGCAAGGCTAAAAACAACAAAGGGCAATAACTCAAAAAGTGGGCATGGCAGAGTTATGGTTCTTGAACATGACACTTCTCTTCAATGAGATCTATAAGTGTACAAAGTTTGAAGTTGCTAGCACAAATAGTTTAGGAGATAAGTTCCGGACAAGAATGTAAGGGTAAAAACAACAAAGGGCAATAACTCAAAAAGTGGGCGTGGCAGAGTAATGGTTCTTAAACATGACACTTCTCCTCAATGAGATCTATCAGCATGGGCGTATCTAGAGGGGGGTCGGGGGGGTCCGGACCCCCTGGCATTGGCCGAAAATTGAATTTTGACTATACAAATTTAGTGCAATGTTACGTATTTACTACATTTAGAGCCATAATTTGGGTTTGGACCCCCCCCCTGGAAAAAAATTTGTGCTTGGACCCCCCCTGGAAAAAAATCCTGGATCCGCCCTTGTATCAGTGTACAAAGTTTGAATTTGCTAGCACAAATAGTTTAGGAGATACGTTCCGGACAAGAATGTAAGGGTAAAAACAACAAAGGGCAATAACTCAAAAAGTGGGCGTGGCAGAGTAACGGTTCTTCAACATGACACTTCTCCTCAATGAGATCTATAAGTGTACCAAGTTTGAAGTTGCTAGCAAATATGGTTTAGAAGATATAGCCCGGACAAAAGTGTGATGGACAGACGGACAGACAGACGGATGGACAGACGGAATCGAGCAAACCTATAGTCCCCCAACCGGTTACCGGTGGGGGACTAAGTAACCGGTGGGGGACTAATAAGTTCTGCATTGCTTCAGGTCTACACTGTTCACAATTGCATTATGTCTACACCATTCACAATTTGTTATGAAAATATAACCACACCGTACATAAAACACAGAAACTACACCCTTGTCAGCATATTTTCACTGTGACTACACCATTGTTTGGCCATTTAATAAACACAGCGTTTGTGGTCATTCTGGACATTTTTGTGTAAAATAACGGTAACCACAGAAAAGAGCATGTTAAAAATATCCAACTTAGAGCAATAGTTTGTTCCCTAGTTCGTTGATTACTATAATGTAATCATCCTTAAAAGGACAACTTTCTCGCTTCGAAAAAGGTTTCCATGTTGGGCTGTCTTTGCACAACGACTGAGCACGATAGGACAACACTAGTACTTTGATATATAGAACCGTTGATAGGTATACATTTCCCCTGTATAATGATATCAGTATCAAGGCAAGATACGATCGTTTAAGAAATTTATCGATGAAAAACTACGACACCTACCTCTCATGTTGTATAGTTGTCGCCATCTTTGAATGACTGCACAAACCTTACAGACAACTTACAACTCAGTTTTCCTAGACGACAAAATTTTAGTGTGGTATAACTTGAAACTGGCTGTAGACAACAAAATTTGTGTCATTTAAGGTAAAATTTGGGAATATCATAGCACAGAAAACATTGAGGCAAAGGGAGAAAATGTTGATAATCAGCATTTTCTTCTTATTCATCAATGTTTTCCCAAACAAATTCCAAATGACTCCAAAACCAGGTCTTGTTTGGGAGAGTGTTAAACAGGTCTGCTACAAAATAGGGAAAATAAAGTTTCCCTACAAGCGCAGACAAAATTAGAAAATTCCCTGATGTGTTATCCCGAAAGTTCTTTTAACCAACTCTCACAAACATGTTCGTCAGGATCTGAAAAAGGGTTCCTTGGGGCTTTTGAGTCCTACAATGTTCTGGATCAGTCTGCTTGTATAGTGTTCTCCAAAAGCTTCTTAATGACCTGAAGCAATCGTAAGAGTTTAGTTTAGTTTATTGGGGTTTTACGCCTTTTTCAGCTACTATGGTCATATCGCGACGGCTGGAGCACCTAACCATGGATTCCTGTTGTTTTTCAAACCAATACTACCACAACACCCTAACCAAGCCGCCAGCTGCTCCCCCATACAGATTCACGATATCAAACCATTGATGGGTGACATTTTTGTCAGAAAGGGTATTTGTCGCGGCCGGGTATCGAACCCAGGACCTCTCGAATGAGAGGCAGATGTGCTACCAACTGCGCCATGGCAGCGGCCACGCCGCCAGCAATCGTAAGAGAGCAGTATGGATCTCAGACAATATCTAGTCACAGTTTGAAACATAACCGTTCCACCGTTCCAACTGTAATCCCGTTCACAAACAAGGCCAGGTTTTTGCGTTACTATTAGAAAGGGCATGGGAAAATATTGAAGAAATCTATCATAAAAGTGATAAAATACCCCCTCCACTATATTTGTCTAAATAGCGTTTTTGTTGAAATCAAAGGGCATTAAATCACAAAATAAGCGAGGTAGAGTTATGTTCCTTGTACATAGCACTTCTCCTTAGTGAGATATTTCTACCCATTAACTTTCATGATAATAGCTACTAGTCTTTCAGAGATATGCACTGGACAAGTATTTTGTACAAGGATGGACAGACAGACGGATAGGCTGATTCCCGTATACCCCTAAAACATTCGTTTTTACAGGGTTATAATACAACATTGGTTTTACGGGGGTATAATTAAGAAAGCCAACACAAAAAAGCTCAATAGAGTCGACCAGAGAATGTTTATTCCCTGTATTGCAAAGTAATATGATCACAAAAAGAGACTTACAATATATATATCATCCAAATTACACGATTCCAGATACCAAAATTGTAAAGCCGGACAAACAAATGTCCAAGTATGTATCATGATTACAAATTATCACTGTGACTAATACAGATAACAGAAATAATACAGAAAACCCACAGGAATCAATTTCACAAACCAATCTTAACCCATTACCAGACATCAGAATTTTTAGACTGGTCTAAATTCAAAAATGTTGCAGACAACTATTTCAAGTGAATAAAATGTTACATTTTGGGGTCTTCTTGGGTAGAAAACATTGTGGGAAATGAAGAAATTGCTTGTGCAAATAGGATAAGTCAAGAAATTCAACTACAAACATTCGTCTCATTTGATTGAAATGACGGTTCTAAAACAGTTAAGATTGGCTAGTGAAAATGACCCTGTATTTCAACAAATATAAATCTCAATCTTAGGAAATGCACCCACTTCCAAATTTCAAATAAAAATCTACTGAACATAGTTTTAATGTAGATACAAGAATCAAAGCCTTTACATGAGCAAAAATATGGAAAAAAGGCCATTGTGGCATTTTAGACCAACATAGATCCAGATCAGCTTATACTTGAGTTGAGTCTGATCTTCATCTATGTTCCAGGCAAATAGGAAGCAGTTCCAGAAAAGCATGGATCTTGATCAGACTGTGTATACACAGGCTTATCTGGATTTATGTTGTTCTCAAATGCCAAGGGAACTTTTTAAAATACTAGCCCACATCCATGTCTTTCTTCATATTATACATAATTCAGGGATGCTTAACCCTTTCCCAAACAAGGCTGGCTTTTGACATTCTTGGAGGAGAGCGGATCAGAAAACATAGAAAGAAAAGATGAAAATGCTGATCATCAGCATTTTCATCTTTTCCTTCTATGTTTTCTGTGCTTAATAGTACTATAATCCTGTGTTCATCAACATCAATTTTGTCATCTGCACTAGCTTTCAAACTAGATTACTGTTCAGTTTTGGTGTTTGGGAAAGGGTTAACTCAACAAAAAAAGAGTTGTCATAGACAGCTTATGCTGCTCGAATAAGTCTTTAATCGCAAAGAAAATTATTAAGCCCAAACCCCCTTCCCTCTTATCTGAGTTAAGAAATGTCATTTGATCTACACTACATCATATCATGAACCATTTGAGCTTAAACATTTATAAAAATAAATAAATGAGAAAGAAGACATATTTGAACAAAAGATGAAAATGAAGACAAAACATTGCAAGAAAGACAATAAAACTGTGAATATAATTTATCCTTTAGCATACTTTTTTCTAAAAGATTTAACCTTTTCTAAAATGGTGAAATTTCATATTGCTCCAATTTGAAAGGAGTTGCAAACAACAAAATAAATGATATCAAAAGTAGAAATCTGTATATTATAGCATAGAAAATATTGAGGTAAAATGAGAAAACACTGATTATCAGCATTTTCTCCTTTTGCCTAAACATTTTCCAAACCTTCATCACCTATGGGCGTCAAGAATCGTCGTGGTTTGTGAAAGGATCTTAAATGATATGGTAAAACAAAAAGCTAAAACAGATTAGACTAATCAGTAATCACACCGATAACACAAAGAAACCAGAGCTTCAGATAAGAGGGGGTGACGACTTTTCAAACTGCAGTAATTCTGTTATTGTTCATCAAACCCCAAGTTGTGGGTATTCATTTGTATTGTCGAGACGATTCAAATGAGTACCCACAACATAGGGTTTGGAATTAAAATAACAAAGTTAGAATGTCTTCTACCCCACTTATCTGTAGCCCTGGAAACAAACAGTAAACATCTAAATCAGTGCAAGGAATGAAGAGCTTGAATAGGATGTGTTTGTGAAACACAAATGCCTCCGAAATAGCCAATGTTAAGTTTTCAGACAGACAGGCGGACACGAGTAAAACAAAATGCCCCAGATGTTTCGACACAGGACATAAAATTACAAAGAAAATGAACATAACAATGGACCCTTTGAAAAACAAAATTGAAATCATTTTACACATTTACAGTGAAGACTGCAGATCAGAAATTGCTGGCTTGAAACAAAAGTTTTGTAAGAATTTATTTAAGGTATGAAGTGCCTAATTAAAAACACCACTTTCTAGCCATACGAAATGCATCAAATTACACACACTAGTAAATACACTTCACATAAGTTGATTCACCGTGCCAGATTTCAATATAATGCATCAAGGAGAAAGTAATTTACAAATATTATTTTACTCTATATTCATATAAAAGGGAGGTAATTTGGAACATTTTTGTCTAATATTTCCATAAATATGCATTAATTCAAAATTCTAAACCGTACAAAATGCTTATGTTTATATTTGGAATAGAAATGCAACACACTTTAGGAATTACTAGCACTTTTCAAATTTCACCGCGGGCTCTTTGGTGCTAATTAGGCCCTTTTTACCTTAATAAACATGTACAAACAATAATTTTGATCAAAGCCTTCAAAATAGTATTCCATTTGTGTGATTTAGGTCAAAATCAAACAAATGCATGTGCATGTAGGCCTACTAATTCCAACTTCTTTACACTACAATGAATTAATGCAAAATGGAAAATGCACATGGGTCAGGATCTGGAAAAGGGCCATTTATAGCAGTTTTAACTTTTTCCCATATTTCTCCACATCTGTCTATGCCAAAGTATATTCTGATCAGGATCCATAATACCCTCTCACAAGAGCCACATTTGGGTAATGAAGAAGCTATTACAAAACAACATGTATCTTGATCAGAATGTGTGTTGTATACACAGGCTGATCTGAATCTATGTAGGTCCCAAATGCCCCTTTTACCAGGTTCTGGCTTGCATAAGAATGCATGCGTTTCAATGAAACTTTTACATAAGCCAATTTAACCCATTACCCAACAATGACGCGTTTTGATACCTCGAGAAAAATGCTTGGGAAAACATTGTGGATAATGAAGAAATTGTTTGTAACAAGCAATTTCTACATTATCCACAATGTTTTCTACCCAAACTACAAAGATTTTTACAATTTCATCAACTTGAGATTGTCGTCTTCAACACCATTCAAATTGGAACAGTCGTAAATTTACTGTCTGGTAATGGGATAAGAAACAGTTTCTTCTCATTCTATAATCAGCACTGGCCAGCCAGTGGTTTCATCATCCTTCTCAACTCTGACAACATCAATTTTAATCTAATTTGAACATTATGTTATCTATGAAAGAGTTCAGGGATTCACAGAATTATTCAAAAGATCTGTTTACCCTTTCCCAAACAATACCTGGTTTTATTGTCCCCACTGTATATGGGATAATAAAACCTTGTAGGAAAAGGAAAAAAGGCTGTTGATAATTTGATGGATATTGTATGCCATATCATAGATTCATACAATGAGCAAACATTAATTCTGTCTTCTAAAACTCCTATCAAACTGCACAAGTCTATAATTTTATTGTTTGGGAAAGGGTTAAATAGAAAGGTAGAAAGACAATCTATCAAACAAATTTGTTCTAATTTCATTAAGTTTTATGTCACTAACAACAATTCTTTCTGTTATGTAGCAGCAAAGTTTACCTACTCATGTGCTCCAGCTATCAAAAGTAAACAAGGAACTGGTGTTTCAACCATTTCCCAAAAGGAATGAATTTATTAGTGGTCCAATTCAGAAGCTCCTGCTAACCATAAAATTGGTGTTAATAGAAATTGAATTTGTGTGCAATAAAGTAAAGAAAATATTTAGGCAAAAGGACAAAATGCTTATATCAGCATTTTTTTTCTTTTGCCTTTATGTTTACCCAAGCCTTTTCTATTAAGAATATCAGAACCAGGTCTTGTTTGGGAAAGGGTTTAAGACAACATATATAATTAAAGACATAAAGAAACTATTCTACCAAATTGCAATTGCTTTAGTAATGATTTTTTTTCAACAGCATTTTTGAAAAAGAATTAATAAGCACAGTCTGATATTAACTTAACCCTCTCCCAAATAAGACCTAGTTTCAACATCACTAACAGAAAAGACAAGGGAAAACATTGATGCAAAAGGAGAAAATGCTGATAATCAACATTTTCTCATTTTGCCTCAATATTTTCTGTGCATTATTGTAAACGAATCTAATATTCAATACCATTGAATTTTTGTAGTCTGCATCATCTTTTAAATTTGAAGGGACCAAAATTTTCCCTTTTGGGAAAGGATTACGCACACTGATTACAGTCATCACAAAACTTGATTTCTGAGGCACAGACGGATTAACAAACAAACAAACAAACAAAAGAACCGGGATCCACAAAAAGGTCCCTTATAGCATTTGTACAACACATACATACAACAATGAGCACTGAAATCACTTCTGCAATTTTTTGTAGAGTTCCTTATTGTAATTTTGGTGGCAAATTTTCGCGGATAATGTAAGTTAACAGAATACTTTAACCTGCTTTATAGTTCAAGATGGCCTCTCCATCTCAAATTAATCATTAATCTCGAAAATAATATTTTTGAAAATGATCAATAATTTAGAGGTGAAGGATACAGCAATTGCCTAAAATATGCAGTAGAGGATAATTGTGATATATTAAGGTCCCATTCAGCTTGACAATATTTTGGTTGTAACCCTTTACAATTTTGTCTATGTTAAGGATTATTCTGATAACAAAACACAGTTACTAAATGTGCAAAGTGTAAAAATGTTAAGACAGAAAGCACTGGGCAAAAAGGAAAAAAAAATGCTTTTTATCCGCATGTTTTCTTTTTTTTCAATTGTTTTAATTAACTATGTTAGAAACAGAAATTGTTGGTAAAGAGTTAACACAACAATTTCATTCACTTTTTGCTTGAACGTTACAAAGTGGAACAAAGAATTCAAAACATACTTTGACTAAACTCTCAAAATAAGGTACAACACCGATATATACACAAAAGTTGTTCCCATTTTGGTCCGTAGAGAACACCACAATTACTCAATTATTCAATGATAAGTCTATGGCCCGCATAGAAATACCAGCAAGCAGATTTCATACATGTCAAATATACACATTAAATCATGTTCCCATATAACATCTTATATACTTGGGGTAGTCCAGCCCTAATGAGATTCATGTGACATCCAAATCATTCGGGCGTCGTCGTAAACATACGGCGGTGGAACGCTCCATCACCAAATATTTCCGAAGTCGCCAAGATAGATTCTAATACATAAAAAATACATAAAGATGTCACACGAAAAATTAGCACTTTCCGAAACAAGACCTGGTTTTGACGTCCCTAATAGAAAAGGCTTGGGAAAACATTGAAACAAAAGAAGAAACTGCTGATAACCAGCAGTTTCTCCTTTTGTTTCAATATTTTCTATGCCATATTTTACACAAATTCTATCTTTCATAACATCTATTTTGTCATTTGTGGCAGTTTTTGAAGTGGATTTCCCTAAAATTTTGCCGTTTGGGAAAGGGTTAAAACATCGCATGCATCTCATTGGGGATGGACTACCATAACCCTTTCCTACAAAACACAATTCAAAAACCTGTCAAAATTCAAATGTGTTCAAGATGAAAAGAATTCATCCAACAGCCAAAATGAAAATTCTATTTGATACAGTGGTAAACAATGAGGGAAGAAAATGATGAAAATGCTAATTACCACATTTTCTTCTTCTACCTCTATATTTTACACCAATCATATCTTTATCAACATCCTTTTTGTTGTCTACAGAATCTTTCAAATTGGAAGTTTAAATTTTTGTTGTTTTGGGAAGGGCTAACCCTTTCCCAAACAGTACAATCTTAGGGTGATCCACTTCAAAAACTGTCACAAACAACAAAATGAATGTTATTAAAGATAGAATTTGTGTAAAATATGGCATAGAAAATATTGAGACAAAAGGAGAAACTGCTGATTATCAGCATTTCTTTTGTCTCAATGTTTTCCCAAGCTAATTCTATAAGTGTGTCAAACCCAGGAATTGTTTGGGAAAGGGTTAACCATAAAACTTGGATACCACTTAGAATCTAAACATTCTGATTTGACCAAACAAGTTCATGTTCATGTTAAAAGTCCTGAGCGAAAGAAGAAAAGATTTTGAGATTTCAGAGTTAAAGACTTAATTTGGCACAGGAAATGTTTATATAAGCGAAGAATCGAAATGAACAGTTTACAGTTTACCATGGATAAATTACTTTTTTAATACTTTTTTTTTACTCTAATAATTTCCATATTGATGGGATTAGATAAAGGCCTTGTTGCCCAAGATATTAGGCCTTTTTTCCCAAGATATTAACTCATTTTCACAATACGAAGCCAATTTATGTCATAAAACATGTATTTTGAACATAATAAGGATGAAAATATATGAAATCAGAAATCTTTATCTATGTAGAGGTAAAACAAATAATGAGATAATTGCAATCATGATTCTTGTAGATTATTTAAATACTATACATGATTTAAATATGACCCTTTTCTTGAATACTCTGGCCTTCATTTACAATAGCAACAATTTTAAACTCTGTGTTTCTAGGCTTCCAGATAAAGCCCTCATTAAACCATTACAAAACCACAAAATTTTAGATTGTTCCAAATTCAAAGATGATGCAGACAGCAATTTCAAGAGAATGAAATTTTACATTTTTTGTCTTTCTGAGTAGAAATCAATGAGGGAAATGATGAAAATGTTTGTCACAATTATTTCTTTATTTTCCACAATGTTTTCTAACGAGGAATACCAAAACAATCAAAATTCCATTCACTATAAAGACCATATCTTGTGGGGCATCAAAAAGCGCCAATGTGTAGGAATAGATTAACCCATTACCAAACGACAAAATTCTAGAGCGGTTCAAATTGAAAGATTCTGCAGACGACAATTTCAAGTGATTGAAATTTTGAATTTTTTGGTCTGTTTACATAGAAAACATTGTGGTAAATGAAGAAATTGCTTGTCACAAGCAATTTCTTCATTTTCCACGATGTTTTCCAAAACCATTATCTTGTGGGGAGTCAAAAGGAGTCACTTTGTGGTAATGGGTTAACTGTTCACTATAAAAGTTTTTATTCCACTGATAAGAGGCAAATTAAACACGCTTTTATGACTTGTGAAATATAAACTTGACCCATTCCCAAATGACTGAATTTTCAACCTTACCGAATGTAATTAGCATTGTAGACGTCATAATTAATACAACAGTATCAATGAAAACTCTATTTGCTAGGATTAAACATGTTAAGCAAAAGGAAGAAAATGCTGTTTATCACCATTTTCTTCCTTTTAACCCTTTCCCAAACAAGACCTGGTTTTGACGTCCCTAATCGAAATGGCTTGGGAAAACATTGAAAAAAAAGAAGAAACTGCTGATAACCAGCAGTTTCTCCTTTTGTCTCAATATTTTCTATGCCATATTTTACACAAATTCTATCTTTAATAACATCCATTTTGTCATTTGTGGCACTTTTTGAAGTGGATCATCCTAAAATTTTGCCGTTTGGGAAAGGGTTAATTTCTTCAATATTTCCCATAGTTTAATTCCAAATTTCTTCTAGGTTCAATGAAGGCCTAATCTGCAGCTTTGTAGTAACACAGAGCACAATAACTAGATACTATAGGTGCACAAAATTGTAGACTTACAGGCAAACAAAGTAAATCTCACATCACACATGTAAAAGGGCAGTGAAAGCTTCCAAGAAAATTCAAACAAAATTTAACTTTTCTCAAATACAAAAAACGTCTCTAATTCGAAAGCCGCTGCATAAAATACAATATATGATGACAACAAGAGCCATCATAGACAGATTATGCTCCCCAAATAAGTGTTTGTCACAAAATAAAAACTATCATACATTAAGCCCCTTTTCCCATGACAGCTTTTTTGCACACATATTATTGATAAAATATGGTCTAGAACATCCTATTTATTACATAAGTACAAAATTTCATTAAATTCTGTCCATTAAATGAAGAGAAATTAGAGAAAAACTAATTTTTACACTAAGGCCCCTTTTTCCATGACGCAGCCTCAAATTAAGAAACGGAGAAAAATGTCCCTAGGTATTATCCCAGGGAGTTCACATGTGAAGTTTCATTGAATTTGGTCCAAGGGTTGCTGAAATCTGGCTGTGGACGGACGGACACACGGACTGACAGCGTGGCAACTATATGCTCCCCCCGAAATCTTTTCAGGGAGCATAAAAAAAAGATTTGAATATAATACAGACAATATTCAGGCGAATTGAGAAAGTGCTGTAATCGGCATTTTCTTTATTTGCTTCTATATTTTCCAAAGCCTTTTCTAATTGGGATGTCAAAACTGGATTGGTGTACTTTCAAAAGCTCTGTATTCTTCATCCTTTTCTGAACATTTCTTAGTTCTGATGCTCTGAGATCTTTTAGAAAGACCAAAGTTTTCTCTTTCCAAATTTATTTCTCATTATCACCTCACTTCCAAACAGCCCCTTTTACATGTGTTTGGCGAGAAATGAGCAATTAGTGAATTGTGGAATAATTCTTGAATAGACAATCTCGCTGTAACCAGCAAAACTTCCCTATTCCCCTGGGGATTATATTAAGATTGTCTATGTTGAAGCAGTGTAGTAGTATTTTGCTGCTTTTCATCAAAAACCTGGTGACTGAAGCATTAAACAAGGTGCAGTTACAAGGTTTTTGACGAAAAGCACAGTTCATGCTTCACTCCAGCTAATGCAGACTCTTTCCTGGCTAGCCATATTTCTTTTCTGCCATTTCTGTAAAAACAATTTAACTCTGACAGATACTTCTTTTTATGTCCCAACAGGATATCAATTTAGAAACCTTTGCAGGAAAAGAAGAAAATGTTGATGATCAACATTATATCTGAAAATATGTTAACATTTCATTCCTTTATAAAAGGGATAGATATGAAAAGAAATATTTTGTTTTTGTTTTCTTCATATCACAGTTAGAGGAAAGAGTCAGGCTTGTTATAGAACATTTCAAGAGCTCAGCACAAAACTATCCAAAGTGCATATTTAACCCATTACAAGATGACAAACTTTAAGGGTGGTCCACTTTAAAAGCTGTTGCAAATGACAAAATGGCGAATAATGATAAAAATTTCATAAAACAAGATTTGTGTACATTGTAGCATAGAAATTTTTTTGGCAAAAGGAGAAAATGCTGATTACCAGCATTTTCTTCTTTTGCCTCAATGTTTTCCAATGCCTTTTCTGTTAAAGACATAAAAACCAGGTCTTTTTTGATAAAGGGATACCATAAGCACTTATAATAGTTTTGCGCTGACCCATCAACTTGGAATATGCATTGTTAACGTTTGATCCACATAATATGTGTCAAGTGAGGCTCCGTATATTTAGAGTCCAAAACTTGTAAAACACACGGGGTAAGGTGAACATCTGTGCACTAGTCCGTATCAGTTGGACTCGGAATTTGTTTGTAAATACTCGTCTGATCGTTTATGCGAGTCCAAAGCTTTTATCATAGTTATATCGTGGGGTAGTTCAGATTTCCGTCGTAACAGAGGCTTTTCTTTGGGCTTGTTCTTCTTATTAATCTGAAAGAGTCAGATAATATCAATTAAAACTGTGCATTAACCCTTTCCCAATCATCTAAATTTTCGACTGTTCCAGTTTGGAAGCAACAGCATATGGAACAAAGGATGATCACAAAAAAATTGTCACATCCTGTTCATTCACTTATTTTGCCTCACTATTTTCCTATTCCTTTTAAAATAGGTATGTCAAAAATAGGTATTGTTTGTGAAAGCATTAATTAATAATCATAAGACAAATTACAAACAAATACAGCAGCATATTTGCCATGAGTATAAAGGTATCAGTCACTTGCAATTGTTTAACCCTTTCCCAAATAATAGAATTTGGATATTCCAATTCAAAAGATGCTACCGACGACAAAATGGATGTCGATCAAGGTAAAATTTGTGTTAAACATAGCTCAAAAAATATTGAGGCAAAAGTATTATCAGCACTTTCTTCTTTTGCCTCAATGTTTTAACAAGCCTTATCTATTAAAGACGTCAAAACCAGGTCTTGTTTGGGAAAGGGTTGAGAAAAGCTGAACATAGTCTTGCATAGCAATGCTATAAGGCAAGCTTGGGAAAAGATTTAATTCATTTAGCAAATCTTGTCAGGAATTAAAACGGCAGTTTAAGGACAATTTTTATTTTCTTGAACCTTTCACCAAACTGTTAAGTTTAAGACTGACATTGAAGATAAAGATTTTCGAATGACTGAAATTTTACTTGTATCTTTTCTAATCTTTTTGAATAGAAAACTGTGTTTGAAAACATTGTGGGAAATGAAGAAATTGCTTGTCACAAGCAATTTCTTCATTTTCCACAAAGTTTTCTACAGCCTTCATTTTGTGAGGCATCACAAACTGTCATTATAGGCTTGATCAAATGACAACAAAAATATAGTCAGAGCTCAATTTCCAAACAGTGCCAAAGTTGTAAATATTACATGATCTATATCATACAACAATATACACACAAATTAGTGCAGGGAAGAGTTAGTTAACAACAAATAATGATTTTTTAAATAATTTGTATTCTTGATTGTTTGCCACTTTACTCAGAAGTTATTATTTTTACATTGTTTTTAAATTTTACTTCAGTGGCAAATCTACTTTACATTTACACATGACTGCAGAATATTTTGTTTTAAAAGTAGTGTTTCATTTACAAATTTGAAATGTTTTCCAGCATCAGTGGTATTTATTACACCAAAATCATGAAAGGGAACCGTGTGAAACATTTTCTATATATTTCAATAATTCTATTTATATATGACTGATTTTGAAAGATTTGAAGCAGAGAATGCAGGAAATTGTCAATGATTTGCTGAACATGAATGATCCTTTAAATATATGCATATAAAGAAGTTATTAATGACTTACCAAAATTTTGGCAAGGTATTAATAATTTTTTTTATAAGATGATTTTTTAAACCTTTCCAAAACAAGACCTGGTTTTGACGTCCCTAATAGAAAAGGCTTGGGAAAATATTGAAACAAGAGAAGAAACTGCTGATAACCATCAGTTTCTCCTTTTGTCTCAATATTTTCTGTGCCATATTTTATACAAATTCCATCTTCAATAACATCCATTTTGTCATTTGTGGCAGTTTTTGTATTGTACTACCATAAAAAATTGCAGTTTGGAAAAGGGTTAAAAGATCTACCATATCCATCTCAGTCCTGACATATTTCCGCCTTCCCTGCTTCAAAACATTTTCAAATGAAAATGCCCGCTCATGAATGCAACTCTGATCTTACGCTTTTTCTTCCTTGAAACAAAATTTCCAGATAACATTTCCTCCCTCTTACTTTTCAAGTAATTTCAAAAGAAGTTAATGTTTACGTTTAGGCTAATGGAAGAAATGGAAATACAAAACAACTTCAAACAATTAATCATACACCATTCTAGATAGTTAGGTTATATGTTTGTGAGTGATATTTGGAATAATGTGAAATGATAAAAATTGATGTGAGCTGAATGTCGTCCTGTTCAGTATTATAACCACAGAACCATGGTGTGTTCATTTAACCCTTTCCAAAACAAGACCTGCTTTTGACGTCCCTTTGGAATAAAGCCTTGGAAAACACTGAGATAAAAGAAGAAACTGCTGATAACTAGCAAATTCTCCTTTTGCTTCAATATTTTCTGTGCTATATGGTACGCAAAAACTTTCTTTTCAGCAACCATTTTGTCGTCTGCAGCATCTTTGAATTTGGATCAGTCTAAGTTTTTGTCGTTTGGTAATCAAATGGATTAACAAAACTCATCATTTATGACGCAAAATGAAGGTAAGAGGGGTAAGGGTAGAATTTCAATACCGATGACATCTTCATACAGGACATCAGAATATAGGAGAAAAAAGAGAAAATACATTTACAAAATTAACCCTTGTCCTGCTGACTTCAAATTTTGTTTTAAACAAATTGGCCATTTCAGAGAAATTTCATCTAATGAGTTTGTCTCAAGTCTTTGCTACAATAAGTGAATAGAAAGCAGGCAGAGTAGACTAAGATCAGCCTGTACATCTATGCAGGCTGATCTTAGTCCATATTGCCTGCCAAAGCTTTGTTCAAATCAAGAAGATGATGTGGACAGCATGAGAATTTTTAAGACATTTTATAGTTGTTATATGATAAAAACTTTACTTATGCCTAGAAACACAAGATATTAACCCATTACCAAACGACAAAAATGTAGGCTGGTCCAAATTCAAAGATTTTGCAGACGACAATTCAAATGAATGGAATTTTAAAATTTTCGGTCTTTTTGGGTAGAAAACATTGTGGGAAATGAAGAAATTGCTTGTCAAAAGCAATTTCTTCATTTTCCACAATGTTTTCTAAAGCCTTTATCTTGTGAGGAGTCAAAAGGCGTCACTGTGTGGTAATGGGTTAACACAGTTACAAAATTTATACTTGTTTTATTTTTAATTTCTGATTAAATATTTCAATAAAGCCAGAAACTAAACTTTAAAGGGATGTAACAAATTAATCAATCAAAAATAGTGTCTACTTTTCATAAGATACACATCTTTACTCATTCAACACAGTGGCTTCTGCAAAAGCTGAATTTTTTATGAATTTGAATAAGGTATATAAAGCAATTTAAACCTGTTCCCAAACGAGACTTGGTTTTCACATCCCCAGTAGAAATAGTCTAGGAAAATCTAATAAGAAGATTCTATTTAAATCAGTATCATATTTGTCATCTGCATCAGCTTTAAAATTGGAATGGTCTTATTTTTCGCCGTTTGGAAAAAGCTTTTTAAAGCATGACTACAGTCAATATGTTATGAAATTTGTGACGTATCATGCTAAAAGGGACCTTCTGGGAAGTACGAAAAGTAACAACCCTAATCAGTGTGCAAAGTCTGCACAGACTGACAAAGATAAAAACTTTTCAAACTATGGTAATTCTCTGGTTCTACACCGTTTTTTCCTATCTTACTATTATGTTCATTTTCCAATTGCAACATCTAGTTGATGTCTGAAAATTCTGATCCGTTTCTCGAAACATGGTTTTATGAACCTCACAGAAGGTCCCTTTTACCATGACCGGTCACACAGGCCAACAGATAACAGGGGCTGAAGACATTCTAAATTTGTTATTTCAAATCTAAACCCTCTGTTGTGGGTACTCATTGGAATTGTCTCAATGAGTACCCACAACATAGGGTTTGATTAAAAACAAATAAATGAAATACTGCATTTTGAAAAAGCCTTCACCCCATCTATAGCTCTGTAACATATGAGCCGAGATCTGGAAAAACGTCCCTTATAGCATTTTTCAAAATTGAGTTTCAAGATCAGCCTGTTGTCAAATAGAGTCCAATATGCACCAATGCTGCTCTCTTTAAGTTACTACATGTCACCAAGAAGCTATAAGAGAACAACATGGATCCTGATCAGACTGTGCGTATGCACAGGCTGATCTGGATCTATGTTGGGCTCAAAAGCTTTAAGGGACGTTTTTCCAGATCCTGGCTGATATATATGTACCTCTACGGCTTCTTTTTCTAGTTTTTCTAGAGAAACAATGACGACCTCGTCCTCATCGCCTAGACTGTTGGGGGTCACAGGACTGCCATACTGATCATCATTCGGATGCTGTTTCTCTACTGTTTTAAACTGAAACAACATCAGAAGTTTGTTAGCCCATTACTAGAAGGAAAATTCTTGGCTTTTTCCAATTCAAAAGGTGTCGCAGATGACAATCTCAAATTGGTGAAATTTTAAAAAGCATTGTATTTCAGGCTAGAAAACATTGTGGATAATGAAGAAATTGCTTGTCACAAGCAATTTCTTCATTATCCATGATGTTTTCCCAAGTATTTTCCTTGATAGGGCATCAAAAAGCTTCATTGTGTGGGGATGGGTTAACCCTTTTCCAAACAAGACCTGGTTTAAATGTCCCTAATAGAAAAGGCTTGGGAACACATTGAAACAAAAGAAGAAACTGCTGATAATCAGCAGTTACTCCTTTTGTCTCAATATTTTCTAAGCTGTTTTTTACACAAATTCTATCCTTAATAATATCCATTTTGTCTTTTGTGGCAGTTTTTGAAGTGGATCACCTTAAAATTTTGTCGTTTGGGATAGGGTAAAGTAGCAATGTCTGATAATGGCCGCTAATTTTTACAATATTAATAACTCGATATTTGACATTAGAATCACAGGGAACACAAATCATGTGAAATGTGAAAGACCTATCATTTATCGCAAAAATTTCGACCAATGTTAGAGTTTTTTAAAGACTCAAACTGCCAGACACACAGAAATTAACAGCAAATACATAAGAACAAGAGCACATTTCTCACATATGAAGGCTGATCTTATTCTAGGCTACCTTCAAAAGCAATCATAATGTTCTCCTTATATGATTTATAAGTGACAAGTGCACCAGCAATCAAATCCTGTTGAATACACCAAGACATATGATTTAAATAGTAAACCAATACCTGAGGATTGCTTTTAGCTATATTTTGAATTTTCATCCAATTTTCTTCCCTTGTTTTCAATTTTTCTTTTTCTCTGAAAAGAAATAAATGAAATATTACATACAAGAACATAGAAGATATATAATGTTTATGTATACCACACGAAAAAGAATGTGACATATGCCAGAGTTTACTGCTTCAAAAGCAATTTTCGCTTGTAATATTTCCATTTTGCATGTTGTCTCTTTTCAACGAAAACCTCATATCTGCAGCTTGTGTTAAGCTGCAGATACAAGGTTTTCGATGAAAAGCAGCCATGTGATAAACGAACATGGTAATTGGTTGTAATATGTAAACATGGGCCTGTGTTACTTTCTTTTATGGCTGGTATATTTGAAGTTAACCTTGAAAAATTTAGGATTTCAAAAACCAACAAAGGGCAATAACTTGATAAATATGATTGACAGAGTTACGGTTCTTGTGCAATGCAATTCTGCTTGATATGATCTATACAACTATGAAGTTTCATGATTCTACCTTGCATACTTTTAAAGTTATGCTTCAGACAAGGTTGTTGGTCTACAGACCGATCATCTAACCCACCATCCTATACTATTTCCTGCAGCTATGGGGAAATTATTGTAAAAAGTGTACTTACTTTTGTCGTTCTGTTTTATACTGTTGTGTACAGTCATCAAATAACTTCTGATTCATTTCCATAAACAGTTTTAAGGCATTGTAGATTAACCCATGTATAGTTCTGAAACACAGTATGACCCACATGTATGTCAAAAGCATTACATAAAGGCATTCATTTTTACCCATTACAAGACGATTGTTTTTACTGTGAAAGGTGTTGTAGACAATAATTTCAAGTTGATGAAATTTTAAAAATATTTCCATTTCGGTTTTGAAAACATTGTGGAAAATGTAGAAATTGCTTGTCACAAGCAATTTCATCATTTTCTACAATGTTTTCCCCAGCCAATTCTTGCGAGGGAGTCTAAAGGCGTCACTGTGCAGTAATGGGTTAAATCTTGAACTTTTCCCAAAGAACAAAACTTCTGACCAGTCTTATTTAAAACAAATTGCAAGCAACAATCATTTTTCAGTATTACCCTCAGATATTCACTAGGAATGGTTCAAAACAAATTGAAGGAAAAGACAAAAGGCTCCTCACAAGCATTTTCAACCTTTTCCTCAATTCTATTTAGTAGGGATGGTAACGAGTACCAATTTTACTAATTGATTACACGGTCACCCTTCCGATCGAGTACTCGGATAGAAACATTGTCTTTTGGTTATAGTATCGGTGTTTTCCAACATATTCATAAGCAATTTATGCAGCATATCTTTGGTATGAATATCTCTTTAGATGACATTTGGTCCATACTTTATTTGAGAACAATGGACAATTGTTAGATATGTGATGAGAATTACAGAAAGTGTCAAAATCCTTCCATTAAACTCATGAAAATAAAAAAAAAATCAGCAAAGATGTTGTTGTAATTTATCTCCAAAGGGTTCGTAATATTTACACATTTTGTGAGATATACACAAGTCACGATAGACTTAGAGGTAGGGATGGGCATCGTCAGGATTTAACCGATTCCGATACCTACTCGATACTTTTTAACCGATTCCGATTCCTAACGATTCCAATACCAATTACTTTACATTGTGAGCATGATATAAGTATTATTTGACAAGTTAGTATTTTCTTCCAGTGACCAAAAATAAAAAAAATCAACTATATGCAGTACAACAGATTCATTATTCATTTCTTGTAACAAAACTGATATAACTTAAGGGCTAGGGCTGACTGAAAAGTTAAAGCCTCAGATTTAAAAAATCAAAAGTAGTTTTCACCCCCCCCCCCCCCCCCCCCCCACACACACACACACACACACATTGTATGTCATTTATGATGAAAGATGATCGTATCTGCTATTCCTAATAATGCTATACTGTACATGCAAGCAAAAATTTAAATCTATTTGTTATGTTTTGATAATAGAATACAAAAAATTACACAAAGTCGGAACGCTCGCTCATCAAAGTATGGTAGAATAAAGATTAATAAAAGTACCGGTATTCAAACTATTCCAGATGAGTAACTAAGCACGAAAACATAACACTGCTGGTAAGAGTCAACATGTGTAATTCGTATTGCTGATCACAAAACACCGTAACTAAAGGTTATGCAAAGGTTTTGATACATCGCTGTAGTTTTAATGTTAGGTTCTCGGAGATCAAAGGGGAATGCCGCGAACGCAATCGTCATATGATGACGTAGTATATGTCTTAATTCTTTACTCACATGATTTAGCTCGGGGGAATATGTGAAAATGAAAATTAATGTGGATTTATCTAATTGGAATGAAAATTGTGTACGGTAGGATTTTCCCCCGCATACCTTATGACTTGCCAGGATCAAAGAGTTCGAACTTGATGAGGAAATGGAGATAGTCAAACAATTTCGAATTAACCATAATTGTTTTCTATCCCCTGATACCCAACGGTCTGTACAACGCTACATGAAGAAGATCAGACTACTGGGTATCCGAGGATGATTGTTTTCATATTTGTATAAAATCAAAGACTGCAAATCTGATTCAAATGTTCGGCGGGTTTTACAGTACAGTTACAAGACGCCCGCATCACATACTTAAATGTTAATTTATGCAACGCACAAAGTGCGCTGATTGGACATCGATTGTTTTAAAGAATGCCAACCACGCCTTCTAATATGTTTTGTGACAGGTAAGCGGGGTGGAGCAGCTGCTTTCCTAGCTCTTATTTCAGTTTCACTCGATCGATAAACTGTCAATCAAGTAGGAATTACTCTTTGTATGACAGGAGTTCATTCGGGAAAAAAATTGTAAACACAAGGCTGTAGATACGATTTTATGAAGTTCAGCGCGTATATTAAAAGAATTGATAATCTTTCATTCGGATAAAAAGAAATTGT
The DNA here is from genome assembly GCA_963680895.1 of Fragum sueziense. Taxonomy (NCBI): domain Eukaryota; kingdom Metazoa; phylum Mollusca; class Bivalvia; order Cardiida; family Cardiidae; genus Fragum; species Fragum sueziense. The sequence continues at coordinate 74,332,018 of OY804593.1, read as the reverse complement.
CATGCGAATTTGGGAAAGCGATACTTTACCTTTCGAAATACAGATTTGAACACTTTTAATTGGCAGCAAGCCGCATTTTATGTAAGGTTTGGATTACTAAATTGACCGGGAATGAGGATTAAACGTGCCATGTAGAAAGACGGTATGGGTATGCTGAAATATCGTAGATAGCCAGAAATCGTATTTTGTCCAACTCGTGCAACTTCCGGCAGTGGCTATGTGGAATTTGATCTATTATACGGAATTTTTGTCATGAAATTGTAATGAAATTCTATCTAGGATAATCTGATAAGGTATCGAATTTAGGAACCGGTACCTTCAAAATGAAACGATACCAATTACTCGGGACATTATGGTACCGGGAGTAACCGATTCCAAAGTACCGGTGCTCATCCCTACTTAGAGGAAAGCATTGTGAGACTTTCTTGAATTTATTTGCGTGCAATAGGGAATGCGATGCTTCTTCTTCAAGTAACAAATAGCAAAAGAATAAAATCTTTACAATAATCCAATAATCGATTGATCGAACATTGCATTAACCAATCAACTCTAAGGTGAATCTTACGGACGTCCAATTAAAATGCACCGCCCGAAATCAGAGTAAAGAGCGGCCAAGGTGCGACAATTTATGACATTGTTTGATAGCGAGAAAAAAAGCTGTTGGCACTTGATTGCAAATTAGGGCATTATCGAGGGATTAGATAATCGGCGAACGACCAGGTGTTACATACTCTACCCTTTGCACGGCACAGTGTTGGAAAAGAGCGATTGATATTTTCAACAACTTGACTTTGGTAACGAATTTTCATTTTTCTGCTGATATTATTTTTTCTTTCAGATTACTCGATTAGTGATATTGGTAATCGATACTCGGACGTTCGATCGAATACCTGATTAATCCAGTACTCATTCTCATCCCTACGATTTAGACATCAGAACAAAAGATTATTTGGGAAACGGTCACAGAAATTATATTCTGAAACATCAGCGAATAGTGCTGTATTATTTTTCACAAATTTCCTGAATTATCATATTGCTTCATGTCTAGACAAAATATTGTCAAATGTTAATTGCAAAATGTAATACCATGAAAATTTAAGATACAAAATTAATTTCTTTACTTTAAAGTGACATTTCAGATTTTTTTGTCATAAATTTTACTTTTATTTTCATCTAAAAGAGCATATTTCCTTAGGAAAATTCTGAAAATTTCAAGTCAAAATATTGCACCGTTTACGAGAAATTTATATTTTTGTGTTAAAATTGAACAAATTGTTGTGGACAACAGTTCGGATTTATATGCAATTTATCGATTATGTCTCAACTTTAAATGCGTGTTTCTCGCTTATTGGCAACGACTTCAAAAAACTAATAGTATTTATACTCATTAGAATAACCAATCTTGGCATCAAGACATACTTTAAAAATTGAAATTGGAATGAAATGTCCCTTTAAGAAATAACTAACTTTTATTTCCATTGAACCTGCTAGATTATAACAATCTGAGCACATGTATTAAACTATAAAACTTCTCAATTTAACATGACCGTATGATTTCAAACATCTAATCAGACAAATAGCTTTCTCTCACTTATTATTATCATCTTTCTGAAGTAGGTATCTTGAACATAATGATACCTGATTAACACTAATGATGCATCAGCTACCAGTATATTCTAAAGAACAGTTATCAGCAGATTATATAAACCACAACATTGAAAGTAACAGATTAATCATATGTGTTTTAAAAATAGAAATTATCTTTTGAAAAATATCATGCAGACAGTGCAATTCTAAAGAATTATTCATGACAGTGAACACACATTAAAAGCACAAATTACAAGCTACATGTATTTCTTTTCATCATTGAAATAATGATGATATTCACCAGCGAAAAATTCTTTTAATATTCTGCCCGACATGATTAGCTACCTTTGTTCATTACAGAACATGTGTACCCTTAAACAGCAATTTTCTACGTCAGACAATTAACTCTTTCCCCATTAAGAGCAAGTTTTGACATCTCTAATAAATAATAAACATTCAGGCAAAAGAAAATGCTGACAACCAGCATTGTAAGAGGTTCAAATATATGCATTTGCATCAACATTATCTATCCCACTCTACCCTTTATAATTCAAATCAATTTTGCCGTCTGCAGTAGCATTTCAAATGGACCAGTCTCAAATTTGGTTGTTTGGAAAAGGATTAATTCAGCATAAAGGGAGGTGTAACCCTTTATCAGACAGCAAAATTGTACACTGGTCAAAACTAACTGATGTTGCATATAGCAATATATGTGTATTAAATTATATATTTTTCCATCATTCTGTGTGGAAAACATTGTGGGAAATGAAGTAATTGCATGTGACAAGCAATTTCTTAATTTCCCACAATGTTTTCCAAAGCATATATCTTGTGAGGAGTCAAAAGCGTCAATATGTGAGAATGGGTTTAAGTGAAAAAACAAGACAGAAGTATGATCTTACTTGTTCCAATGTTCTTTGGTTTTATACAATGCCGGAAATGTAATAGGCAATATGGTGGATGCATTTTCACTGATTAAACTCAGAATGTATTCATTGTTCCAAAAATAAAGCGCTCTCTCTGCAACCTAAATAAAACCAGAAAAGATAATGAAATGAAAATAAATAAGAAAACAGACTGCGAGTATATCTAAAACTAAAGTGAAATAAAAGTCATACAAAACTGCATTCTGGATTCAGCAAGCTGCAAATTTATAATGAAATTAAAACATACAAAAGTAAAGGTAGTCCACCCCTAATGAGATTCACTTCACAGCGGATTTATTTTGGTGAAGTCGTAAACATTTGGTGGTGGAACTTTCCACTACCAAATATATACGACTTCCCCTGAATAGGTGTTTGGATATGTAATGATTGTTAATGACGATACAAAAAAAATCTGACGTTGCATAAATCTCATTAGGGGTGAACTTCCGTAAAAGCAAACAGACATAATACAAGCATCAAGACCAAATAAAACCATCTTTGCTGGTTAACCTGTTCAATTGGATAACTCTGTGACTCAGCCACTAACTTGTATGAATTTGAAAAACCATCTATGCCATTTACCAAAGCATAGATATTTTTGTTCCAAAGAATTATTAAGTTACAAAAACCATGCTCCAAATCAGAACTTGCTTAAATATAACGAAAATTCTACTCATTGAGACTTAACATAAACTCTTTAACACTTAATTTTCATAATTCCAGCTTTTTATATATGATAATTTTTCTAAACAAAATAACAGTAGGCTATAAATAACAACTTGATTAAGGTAGTCCACCCCTAAGGAGATTAACACGACATTGAAAAGTTTTGTGCTATGTGGTTATCATTTGTTAGATACCTGAACAAATTTGGGAAACTTCCTTAACATTCAGCAGTGGAATGTTCCACCCCTGAATATTTACGATGTCACACAAATAATTCTAATGTAGTGTTAATCTCATTAGATATGGACTACCTAAATATTGATAAATATAATTGAGTCAGGATCTGGAAAAACGTCCCTTAAGGCTTTTGAGCCCAACATAGATCCAGATCAGCCTGTGCATGCGCACAGTCTGATCAGGATCCACGTTGTTCTCTAATAGCTTCATGACCTGTAGTAACTGCAAGAGAGCAGCATTGATGCATATTTGACTGTATTTGACAACAAGCTTAGCTTGAAACTCAATTTTGAAAAATGCTATAAGGGACGTTTTTCCAGATCCCGGCTCAATTGTTTCAGAGCTGTAGACACCAGGGACTGGGATTTTCTTACTTCTCTTGGTTAGATTTCATCAATATAGAACAATTTTATCGAGTTAACCATGACTCTATTTTTGCCAAACAAATAGTATTTTGTCAGTGTTTTTATAAAATCTCATAACTCATCCAAACCAGACGCAGTGAGATTTCATTTGAATCATCTTACCATGACAAGCCAATTGAGTACAATTTGATTTTATTGGGGTTTTACGCCGTTTTCAACTTCTGTGGTCATATTGCGGCTGCTGGAGCACCTAACAGTGGGTTCCTGGTATTTCTTGCACCAGTACAACCACAATATCCAAACCGAGCCTCCAGCTGCTCTCTCACATAGATGGTTAACACTCATTGGTGAGAGACAAATGACTTTTGTCAAATGTCAGAATGGATACTGGCCGAGCCGGGGTTCGAACTTGAGACCCCTGGATTGACAGACTCTGACGTAACCGGCTGAGCTATCCGGGCTCGGCCAATTGAGTACAAACAAGATTTGTTTTCATGCACAAATAATGAGAAAACTTATTTTCAAATACCCAAACTCTCCATCTCTTATCTTCAGCTCTATACAAATACATTTGAGCCGGGATCTGGAAAAACGTCCCTTATAGCATTTAGGATCATCAAGATTCAAGACCAGACTGTGTCTAAATGCAGTCTGATTAAGCCTTAATAAGGCCCATATGGCTCTCTTACAATTGCTATAGGCCATGAAAAAGCTACCAGAGAACAACATGGTTCTTGATCAGACTGTGTGTATACGCAGGCTGATCTGGAACCATGTTGGTCTCAAAAGCCTTAAAGGACGTTTTTCAAGATCCTGGCTCATTTTCATGCAGCAAGCCAAAAAAATAGCATCACATGGACAGGCAAGTGTATCAGAATTTCAAGCGCCAATACATAGTATTGACACAAGAGCTACAGATAAGAGGGTGTGATGGCTTTTCAAAATGCTTTCTTCCGTATATTGTTCATTAAACCCTATGGTGTCGGTACTCATTTAAATTGTCTCTTCCAGACGATTTAAATGAGTACCCACAACATAGGGTTTGGATTTGAAATAACAATTTTAGAATGCCTTTACCACCATTTATCTGTTGCTCTGATTGGCGATTGAAAAATTATTCCGATTGCCTGCATTAAACATAAATAAACATGTCATATCTGGGAGGGGCCTTACTTGTTCCAATGGTGTTTAGTTTTATATAATGAGGGGAACATAATTGGAAGTATACTAGTCACATTTTCACTAATAAGGCTGAGTATATACTCATTGTTCCAATAATATAATGCTCTCTCCGCTACCTGCAAGAAAAATGTCATCAGCATGTAACTAAATTTATATTTCTATATATTCATTTAGCTTTGTAGACTTTGACATTTTCACATCATGGCTGAAAATGTTGAAGGAAAAGGAAAATAGTTGTATTATATAATAATAAAACGAGCCAGGATCTGGAAAAAGGGCCCTTATAGCATGTTAGAAAACTGGTTTTCCATGCTATCTTTCAGCTAATACAGGCCAAGAAGAAATTATTAGAGAACAATATGGGTTCTGATCAGACTGTGAGTATGCACAGGCTGATCAGGAATCATGCTGTTCTCAGATGCCTTCAAGCTTTTTTCTAGATCCTGGCTCATATATATCATTCAGTCTTATGAAACCATGTCCATTCACACATTAAAATGGACAACCAACATTTCAGCACCATAAAAGAAGTGTCTTGTCATAATATGCCTTTATTCTTCTAAAGCATTTCCCTTTTTTTATCATTTTCACACAATAAATCCCACTACTACTGCATCCTGTACCCCCCCCCCCCTTCCCCTCCTTTATTTTTGTACACATACGGTACCATCAGAATTCTGTTTTACACTAGCTGAAGAAGACGTGATATACAAATGAAATGAACAACCTAATACAAGCTTTACTCTATTCTTTTTTTCTTTTTTTTTGTGTTGTTGATTTTATTTAATATTATTTCTGTCAATTCCTACTCTATTTAAGTTAATAATTTTAATGTTTGAATGAACTTTTACATCCCATTCAGTAGCCAATGCAAGATTATACATGTATGAACACAGGTCCAAGGTGTAAACTGTAAAGCATTGTTTGAAAGACTCAAATGGATGGGGGATCAAACAAGCAACCCCAGGAATTGAAGTCTAATGCATTACCAATGCACATAATCTGCACCTCTAAAGTTTGAGAAAGCATCAAAAAGCGTCATAGTGTGGGAATGGGCTACACTTTCCCAAACAGCGAAATTTAACCCTTTCCCAAACAAGACCTGGTTTTTGACGTCCCGAATAGAGAAAGCTTTGGAAAACATTGAGACAAAAGAAGAAACTGCTGATAACCAGCAGTTTCTCCTTTTGTCTCAATATTTTCTGAGCTATATCATACATAAATCTTATCTTTATCAACATTCATTTTGTCGTCTGCAGCAGCTTTCAAATTGGATCACCCTAAAAATTTTGTTGTTTGGGAAAGGGTTAAAAGTGGTAAAATTCTTATGGATCATGCGGCTGAAGACGACAAAATATATGTGAACAAATGTAAAATTTGTGAATAATAAAGCACAGAAAACATTGAGGCAAAAGGATAAATTCTGAAAACGCTGGTTATCAGAACTTGTGAGCAAGGTAACCTCTATAATGTATTAGAGAGTATTTCTTGAGAAAAGTACTTGTTCCCCAGACTGCACTATGAAGAAGTAAGAAAATGAGGACTTGATACACATTTGGCTAGCTGCTTGAACAACGGACACATGACCTTGATGAACTGGTTTAGATGGCTAAGATTAAAGAATTGAACTAGTAAACCAGTTTTATGCACAGAGCATTTTATCCCATTACCAAACGACAAAATTTTAGGGGGGACCAAATTGAAAGATCCTGCAGACGACAATTTCAAGTGAATGGAAATTTTGATTTTTAGGTCTTTTTGGATGGAAAACATTGTGGGAAATGAAGAAATTGCTTGTCACAAGCAATTTCTTCATTTTCCACGATGTTTTCCATTGCCATTATTTTGTGAGGAGTCAAAAAGAGTCATTGTGTGGTAATGGGTTGATAGCAAAAAATCCATCCCTGTAAATTTTCGTGTGACAAAGTAAGAATCTTACCTGAAAATGAGGACTTGACACACACTTTGAGAGCTGCTTGAACAACGGACACATGACCTTGATGAACTGGTTTAGATGGCTAAGATTAGTGAATTGAACCAGTTAACCAGGGTTTTATGCACTGAGTGTAATAATAAGTGCAACAAATCCATCTCTGATAATTTCCAAATGACTAAATATGAATTATACCTTAAAATGAGGACTTGATACACACTTGGCGAGCTGCTTGAGCATAATAATAGCAACAAAATTATCCCTTTGAATATTCAAATGATGAAATAATTAAGAATCTTACCTGAAAATGAGGACTTGACACACACTTTGAGAGCTGCTTGAACAATGGACACATGACCTTGGTGAACTCTGCTGGTTCTATCACATCTAATATTTCCTCTAACTCATTTAAAAACATCACCTGTCATAAAATAAACAAAATTAACCCATTACCAAATGACAAAATTTTAGGGTGGTCCATGTCGAAAGCTGCTGCAGACGGCAAAATGCTCGTTTTTAAAACAGAATCTGTGAAGAAGAAAGCACAGAAAATATTGAGGCAAAAGGAGAAACTGCTGGTTATCAGCAGTTTCTTCTTTAATCTCAATGTTTTCCCTAGCCTTTTCTATTAGGGATGTCAAAACCAGGTCTTGTTTGGGAAAGGCTTATGGATTACAACACATCATTCACTACAAAACACTTCATGCATCTACAGGTGTCATCCATAGCAAGGGAAATTGACGAAGATATCCCTCATCAATTTTCATTGCCATGGATGACACCCTGAAATTTATACGAGGGTATCTCTTGTTCATTTCTATTTTTACAGATTGCATCCTAAGATGCTGTGCTTTATATATAAGGAAGTGTTTCAGCCAGGATTTTTCCAAAATAGGGGCCAGACCTCTTTGACAGGGGGGGGGGGGGGGGGGGGGGGGGTCAGTTTTTATATGTTTTACAATACATAGATCTAGATCTCCTATAGCTGTTCCCCATATCAAAATTCAGCCATGGGTATTCGCGTTTCCACGCTTTTTGGGATGAGTAAGCGTATATTCTTTTGGCCGACAAAATATTCGGCGACTTACTAAATCCTTCTTAGACCTCTTGATGAAAATGATCTCCGATGGTGGTCGTCTTCGCTACTTTGCTTGGGCTAGCAGTTGAATGATCGCTAAAATTCTGATCTTTGCCCTGATTAGGAAGAGTAATTTGTTTTGCAAATTAAACAAAACGATTTGTTTTTCTAAACACATTGTAAAAAGCAGGTTTCCAGCTTTACTAAACTCATTTACTACAGATGCAGATGATCCGAGAACCAGGCGTAGACTGGTTTAATGAGTGGAATTAAAATTGCGGAAAAAATATCAATTTTTACTACCGCACAATAACCAGGCAATATTACTATCGTCCAAATATGTTTTGCACCTTGAGTATCCGTCCCAATATCTTTCGTACCCTGGCACGTTCATCTATGCAAAAATCGAATTTTGGGAGCCAGAAAAGATTTTTGCGCCAATGTTGGCGTGCTACTACGAGAAACAAGCGGGAATTATTATTTTTCTGCGGGAATCCCGCAATGGCGTGTCCTGGCTGAAACACTGATAATGATGGTTTGTAATCCTTAAGTGGTAGGAGCTACAATTAAGATGTTAAGGCTTTTTGAAAAGTAAAATATCAATTTCATCAACCCTTTCACAATGCTACTGCATACGACAAGATAAAATTCCCTGAAAATTCCCTGACATTTCCCTGACAAAATTGGAAAATTCCCTGACATGTTTCTAAACGGTAATTTCACGGTAACTCGCGACATTTTGTGACAATTCTAAAGGTGACATTGAAATCATTAATCATGTGGCAATGCATCTTATTTTTTCAAAATTCCCTAACAATTCCCTGGCATTTGCCTGTATTTTCAAATTTCCCTGACAGTTCACAAAATTCCCTGACAATTCCCTGACCTTGAAAAACTCTAAATTTCCCTGACACGTGGCAACCCTGCTAGATATGGATTTAGGATACCTAGCAGGAGGAAAAGAAATTGAAGGTTTTCTTTGCTATAACACTGAAGATTTTCACATGAGTTTAGTATTACGTCAATCGCACGCTATTCTGCAATTTTTACATTTTTCACTATATTCTTTCAAAATTATCAATATATTTTTATTATGTACATAAATAGAAGTCAATCTTAGGAAATTATACTATTTCCAATCAATTTCAGCATGTTATTTGTGATTTAATTTCATATGAAGGAAACAATAACTTACATTTACTCATAAAAATGCTTACATTTTCACGTAACGCGTAACGAAATTCAAATATAATTAAGATATAAAATGCAGTAGAATTTCTAATCTTTGGTCGATTTTCAAAATTCTTTCAACGTTGGAATCCTTATATCGTGCGTAAATATGACATTTGCATGAGGGACATCAGAAATGTTATTTGCATCAAAACAAGGTAAACAACGGCAGCATGTACCAATGTAACGTTTTTTCATCATAGATCGGCTACAGTATGTAAAAATTAATTTTCGTATATTTTCCGCTACGTCCCTTCGATGATTTTCATTTCATATAAAAGTACATTGTTTCAACAAAAAGGAATGATAAAATTATATTTGAAAGGTTGAATATTTATATTTGAAACAAAAACGTAGAAAAATTACAAATTTTCTACCCTGCTCGAAAATTGTGTTTATCTAAATGGGGTTCATCTCTTAAACTTTCCTGTTTAAATCGACACGCAAAAATCCGCGCATGCTATTACTACTGACAAAAAGTACAAATAATAAGCTTTAAAACAGTATATAATACAATATGATTAATCTAAAAATGTAATAAATTCAATCATAATTTTAAAATTACATTTTTTCTACCCGACGCGCAACGTCGTTGTAGCGTTATATCATAGATGTGCCCTGTTTTGTGTGTAATTTGAATTACTGGAATACCAAAATTGTTCATACTATTCGTGTGTTTTATATAAAAAACTAAGGATAAAGTTGTTGTTTCTGTAAGGAAAGAGATTGATTTTCTTATTTATCATTACATGTACAATGTTCTATTAATTCTCAAATACACATCGACAAAAATTTGATCTGGGTAAAAGATAGATTGCCAAAATTAATGCAAGGGATAAAATGTTGGTTATAAGTATTTCTCTTTTTGCTTTAATGTTTTCCAAAATTAAGTTTTAATTAAATCATACAATGAAAGGTATCTTTCAAGCAATGAACAGTTTTTCTGAAAGTTGAATTGCAAAACAAAACAAATGTTGATAAATTGGATTTATTGACACACTGAAAAAAAATATCGCGTCAAAATGAGAAAACTCTTGTTATCAAAAATTCACTGTTTTCACAAACCTTTCCTATAATAAATTTTCCTTAGTGTCCAGATTTTAAAATTATCAGACATTGGGCTGGTTTTAACAAGCATAAACAAATTATACGTAAACATGTTTTGATAACACAACGTCAGGCACCTACATAACGTTGGATAACGTTGGTAAAAGCAAGGAGTTTGTATCTCTGCAACCTCCTTGGTAAAAGTGACGTTACGTCGACTTGCGGAATAGCGTGCTATTGACGATTAATGTTGTTGTCTGCATTTCCTTTCAAATTCATCCGACATAACATTTTATAGTTTGGAAAAGGGTTAATATTTGACAGAGCAACAGATAAGAGGTTGTAAAGACATTCTAAATTTGTTGTTTTAAATCAAAAACGTTGTAGGTAATCAAAAATGTTGTAGGTACTCATTTGAATCGTCTCAATGAGACAATTCCAATGAGTGCCCACAATATAGGATTTGATGAAGAAGAAATGAAATGTTGCATTCTGAAAAGCCATTATCCCCTCTTATCTTATTCTTTGACTTACTTCTTTTGGACTGTGAACTTTTGGCCAGAACTTCAGTAATGACATAATTACCTGTAAAATGAAGCAATACAATTTTTAATGGAATTCAAACAATGAAAACAGTGTACATGTGATCAGTCAAAATAAGATGTAGCAAAACAATTCTATTTTACCAATTCCCAATCATGCCTTTTGACTAACATAAATAAATCTTTGGAAATTCAAGGAAGGAAATGCTGCTTACCAGCGTTTTCTTTATTATGTTCAATATTTTCCACTCAATCAAAGAAATTTTTGTTCTAAAATTGTTTATTCCACTACAACATCTTTTAATTTTGGCAGGTCTGAATTTCCTTGTTTGGGAAATGGTTGAAATAAATTTCAAATGTTTTCAATTTCAAATATAAACTAGAACTGTCGCAAAGCGGACAAATACCCCCCACTAGCGCCTTGTCACTGAAAAAGTGCTGTAGGTCAACCGGTTCTTGACTTAGAACACGGAAATGAATTTTAAACTAAGTCTGATTGTGATCTTGACCTTTGACCTTGGTGACCCAAAAACAATAGGGCACCGCCATGGGTCATGGGCAACAACTGTGTGAAGTTTCATGATCCTAGGTCAACCGGTTCTTGACTTAGAGCACGGAAACGGATTTTAAACAAAGTCCGATTGTGACCTTGACCTTTTGACCTTGGTGACCCATAAACAATAGGGCACCTCCTTGGGTCATGGGAAACATCTGTGTAAAGTTTCATGATCCTAGGTCAACCGGTTCTTGAGTTAGAGCACAGAAACAGATTTTAAACAAAGTCCAATTGTGACCTTGACCTTTGACCTTGGTGACCCAAAAACAATAAGGCACCTCCTTGGGTCATGGGCAAGAACTGTGTAAAGTTTCATGATCCTAGGGCAACCGGTTCTTGACTTAGAGCACAAAAACGGATTTTAAACAAAGTCCGATTGTGACCTTGACCAAAAGTCCGATTGTGACCTTGACCTTTGACCTTGGTGACCCAAAAACAATAGGGCATCTCCTTGGGTCATGGGCAACATCTGTGTAAAGTTTCATGATCCTAGGTCAACCGGTTCTTGACTTAGAGCACAGAAACAGATTTTAAACAAAGTCCGATTGTGACCTTGACCTTTGTGACCCAAAAACAACAGGGCACCTCCTTGGGTCATGGGCAACATCTGTGTAAAGTTTCATGATCCTAGGTCAACCAGTTCTTGACTTAGAACACAGAAACGGATTTTAAACAAAGTCTGATTGTGACCTTGACCTTTGACCTTAGTGACCCAAAAAAACAATAGGGCACCTCTTTGGGTCATGGGCAACAACTGTGTAAAGTTTCGTGATCCTAGGTCAACTGGTTCTTGACTTAGAGCACGGAAACGGATTTTAAACAAAGTCTGATTGTGACCTTGACCTTTGACCTTGGTGACCCAAAAACAATAGGGCAACTACTTGGGTCATGGGCAACATCTGTGTAAAGTTTCATGATCCTAGGTCAACTGATTGTTGAGTTAGAGCACGGAAACAAAAAAGTCTACAGACGGACGGACAGACGGATGGACAGACAGACAGACATGGTGAAACCAATATACCCCCTTCTACTTCGTAGGTGGGGGTATAATGAGAGATAAGATAACGCTAATGATGTCCAAGCATTTTTCAAGCCTTCTTCACACAGTCAACCCATAATGTCGCCATTTTGAGATCCCAATGACCTCAGAATCTTTCAGCAGTACAAAAAGTCAATTATTTCTTATTCGTAACATGTCTGAAACATAGATCGATATGTTACAAATGTTTACAATATCTCAACAGAAAGCTATGATGTCCTGCGAATCTAAAAATGGATATATCCTAAAACTATCTTTATTTCCTAAAGCTATTAGCTTGAGATGCTCTGCCAGGTCATTTATCGGGACATATAATAATGGCAATTTAAAGGCAGAATAACACTTAACATCTTGCAAATTTTCCGAGAACTTCGTACAAAAAAATGAATATATTTTATTAAAATATGGTCTTTAAATTGCATATATGCCAAATCTTAGCTTTCTACCTTGTGTATTGGCTTAGATGTTGACGGATTTAAAACCCCATGATTTGTTGTCCCGGGAATAATATTTACAATAATGGAACATATGGGGTTTTAAATCCGTCGACATCCTAGCCAATACACAAGATAGAAAGCTAAGATTTGGCATAGATGCAATTTAAAGGCCATATTTTCATAATACATATTTATTTTGTACGAAGGTCTCGGAAAACTTGCATGATTTTAAGTGCCATTCCCCCTTTAACCATGAAAACCAATTTTAAAGAAATGGATCAGACTCAGCAGAGATCTAACAGATTTTTTGAAAAAGGAACAAATTGCAAGATAGGGGAAACATGCTACATTCAAACAAGAGCCGTCACAGATGGATTATGTTCCCTGAAAAAGTGTTTGTAACAAAAAAGCTATCATACATTAAGCCCTCAGTGCTTCTGAAAAAAGTTGCCCGAGTTGTCCGACTTGTCCGTTTAGTGGCGTTTAACTGTACGGACAAGCAGATTTTGAAAGCTAAGTTGTCCGTGGACAACTGAAAAATCCGAAGTTAATAAAAAATGTTTTTTAACTTTTTCTCACAATTTTTTCATACAATGTACAGGGTTCTCCACAGAATATTTGGAAGCTGTAGTGGCAAATTATATGAGAATTGGTAAACTTTGAAGGCATATAATTGTGAGTGAAAACATTATGGAACAAGAGCCGTCAGAGACGGACAATGCTCCCCGAATAAGGCTTTGTCACAATAAATGTATCCCATACAGAGCGAAGATTAAGCTAACAAACGATAAGCCCCCTTTTTCCATGACATACTTTTTATACGCAAATTTCAAGTAGTTTATTGTCAAGGGCATCTGATTTGGTAATCAAATATGAAATTTCATCAAATTCTGACCATTAGACTATGAGAAATTAGAGAAAAAGTGTATTTGACCTTAAGTCCCCTTTTCCCATGACGAGGCCTAAAATCCAACAAGAGGCCCAGAGGGCCTTATCGGTCACCTGAATCAAAAGAGCAGAAACATTTAAGGAAAATGTTAAGTTAACAAAAAGCGCAACCCCCCAGCACCACCATTAATTTCTTGACAGTCTTTTTTTCCCTTGTACAAACTTACTTAAAGACTCAAATACCAAATGTGAATTCAATCCAACAATAGAACATTTATAATATGTACCCTATTTACCCCCTTTTGGTACCTTTTGGGGGCCCAAAGGGAGATAACTCCATGATTTGTAAAAATCTGAAGTGGCTTCCCATTGGAATGCTTCCTGCCAAGTCTGGTAGAAATCTGTCCAATGGTTCTCAAAAAGAAGAAGAAAATGTTTAAAGTTAAGTAATAACCGACCCTCCCATCCCACATCCGCATCACGGCCATTTATTGACGTTTTTTTTTTCTCTTGTACAAACTTTGTAGTTATTGCCCTAAAAACTTTAACTTCCAAATGTGTATCCAATGCAACAGCCGGTTCATGAGTAGAAGATTTTTTAAGATGTACCCAATTTACCCCCTTTTTGGCCCTTTATGGGACCCCCAAAGGGAAATAACTCCATGATTTGTACAAAATCTGAAGCGGCTTTCTATTAGGATGCTTCCTGCCAAGTTTGGTTGAAATCCGTCCAATGCTTCTCAAGAAGAAGTTGAAAATGTTAAGTTAACTAATAACGCGACCCCCCCCTCCCATCCCCCATCCCCAGCACGGCTATTTCTGGGCGGATTTTTTTTCTCTTGTACAAACTTTGTTGTCCTTGCCCTAAAGACTCTAAATACCAAATGTAAATCAAATTTGACAGCCGCTTCATGAGAAGAAGATTTTTTAAGATGTACCCTATTTAACCCCTTTTTGGCCCCTTATGGGGCCCCAAAGGGAGATAACTCCATGATTCGTACAAATCTGAAGCGGCTTCCCATGGGGATGCTCCCTGCCAAGTTTGGTTGTAATCCGTCCAATGGTTCTCAAGAAGAAGTTGAAAATGTTAAGTTAACTAATAACGCGACCCCCCCTCCCATCTCCCATCCCCAGCACGGCCATTTCTGGGCGGATGTTTTTCTCTTGTACAAACTTTGTTGTCCTTGCCCTAAAGACTCTAAATACCAAATGTAAATCAAATCCAACAGCCAGTTCATGAGAAGAAGATTTTTTAAGATGTACCCTATTTAACCCCTTTTTGGCCCCTTTTGGGGCCCCAAAGGGAGATAACTCCATGATTTGTACAAATCTGAAGCGGCTTCCCATGGGGATGCTCCCTTTTAAGTTTGGTTGAAATCCGTCCAATGGTTCTCAAGAAGAAGTCGAAAATGTTAAAAGTTAACGGACGACGCACGACGACAGACGAAACACGGTCGCAATAGGTCACCATGACCTTCGGTCAGGTGACCTAAAAACTGGGAAAAGTACATCGGCATTATGTCATAGGGAGTTCACATGGTAAGTTTCATTTGATTTGGCCCAAGGGTTATAGAGAAATCGCTTCGGACGGACGGACGGACGGACGGACGGACGGATGGACGGAATGACGGACGGACGGACGGACGGACAGACGAAGCGGCGACTATATGCTCTCCCTTCGGGGAGCATAAAAAGAAGAAATTGCTCATCTTGAGCAATTTCTTCTTTTCCCATAATATTTTTACTCATAATTATTACATTTACAATGACAAAAATGTATTATTAAACAGTGTTTGGCATGAAATACCTCAAAATGCCTCCATTTGGTAACCATTTTGAAGAAATTAAGCTGTGGGGTAGTTTTGAAGCTGTAGGGGCATTACACTGATTAACATGAAGCTGTAGTGGGGCCGATACAGCTTATTGAGCTGGGGAGAACACTGATGTAATTACTGACAGTTAAATGTACGAATTTTGTTGTAGACAATATTTAGACAGTCATAATAGATATGCAATTAACAAATGAAGCTATGGAAAAGAATATGGGTTTTGTACGGACAAGTTGATCTTTGATACGGACAAGTCAAATTTGGATCAAGACATGTCCGTGGACAAGTAGAATTTCAAAATATTTCAGAAGCACTGGCCCTCTTTTCCCATGACAGATTTTTTGTACACACATTATTTATAGAATATGGTCTAGAACATCTCATCTAGGGATTTATCGAAGGGAGTTCACATGAGAAGTTTCATTGTCATTGTCATTGAATTTGGACCAAGGGTTGAGAAGTTGTGGCCGTGAACGGCCGGAAGGAGACGGACAGATTGACGGCGTGGCGAATATATGCTCCCCCGATATTTTTTCGGAGAGCATACAAATTAAAGTGAAATGTTTCGATCCTAGTCAGGCTGTCCCTATGAGGGGCGTTTTACCCTAATGGGTTACAATTATGATTTATGAAAGCAAAAATGGTAGAAAACATCAACAAACTTACTGGCTCTGTTAAACTTGGATCTTTTTCTAAGAACTGTACCACACAATAGGCAAGCTGGGGGTGATAGACACTAAGTGACTTTACTTTGTGCAGGGGAAGCAACACTTTCAATAAAAATACTTTATGTTCCTCTTTCAACGGCAGGGCAAAACCATTTATAATACTGAAATAACAAACAGAATAAGATTGGATCAGCTTGATAAATCAAGACATTGTTTGTGTATTTCTTTGCTTTACAAATACATGCAGCTGTTGGCCAAAACCAGAAACAAACTGAAATGTCCAAGATGGATTAACCCTTTCCAAAACAACAAAGCTTTAGCCTTTAGGGAGGTACAACTTGAAAACTTTTGCAGAAAGGAAATGGATAATGATAAGGATTGAATTTGTCTAAAAAAAGAGCTCACAAAAAATTAAGGCAAAAGGAGAAGATGCTGATAATCAGCCTTTCCCTCTTTTGCCTTAACATTTTCACAATGGAGGTCAAAATCTGGTATTGTTTGTGAGAGGGTCATCAGAAAACATTTTGGCATATTATTCTCTTTACTATGATTATCTTAGAAGAATTATCATGACAAAGTTGGACATCTTATAAACTTTATTCATCTTAAGCAGTTTCTTTTCTTCAAGAAGATGGCAGAGGCCTGATATATAATTGCATGTAATAATTAACCAAATGTTTGAATACCTGTTTTGGTTAAATATTCCAATAACTACATTGGAAATTTTAACCAAAATAGGTATTTAACCATTTGGTTAATGCTAACCAGAGTTTATACAAACAGGCCCTGATCATTACAATAGTAAAACAGTTTAATGAATATTGAGCTTGGAATTTCAACACAACCATACAGATGTAACAAAGCATATTGTCTGTTTTATTGCAAAACTTTGTATCTACAGCATTAGTCAAGCTGTAGATGCAAGGTTTTGCATAACACCGACAATATAATCATACCTTCCCAATATTTCTAATAATTCTGCTATTCCGTTATGTCTTTCTGTTTCATAAATAAAACTGAAAAGGAATATTAAATTCATTAAGATGGAGGATTAGCATAATATTCTAGTATCATTTCAGAAAATGATGTGTCTGGCAATGCTCTTCATTTTTTGTTTAAGCCATTGCAATCACAATATAAGTACTATCAGGGTCACTGACTGATTTGTGAATTAGTAAGACACAAAAAGATGCAAGTCTATATGACAAATTAGAGCAACTAAAAAGAGTGGGTAAAAGTATTACAAACATGCTGTTTCAAATCTTAACCCATTACCACACGATGACTCTTTTTGACTCCCCACTAGGTAATGGCTTTGGAAAACATTGTGGAAAATGAAGAAATTGCTTGCAACAAGCAATTTCTTCATTTTCAACGATGTTTTCTAACCAAAAAATGGAAATATTTTTTGTAATTTCTTCAACTTGATATTATCGTCTGCAACACTTTTCACTTTGGATCAGTCCAAAATTTTGTCGTTTGGTAATGGGTTAATCCATTACCCTCTCTTATCAGAAGTTCTAGAAGTCTCTACGAAAGATTTGAAATATTTTCCAATATATCAACACCCAGGTACATCACAATGTGTAATTGCTTTGGAAAAGGTTTAACCCATTACCGGATGGAAAAAAATTTGGACCGTTCCGATTTGAAAGGTGTTGCAGACGACAATTTGAAGTTGGTGAAATGTTAAAATTCTTCCCATTTGGGAATAAAAAACATTTTGGTAAATGAAGAAATTGCTTGTTACAAGCAATTTCTTCATTTTCCACAAGGTTTTCCAATGCATTTTTCTAGTAGGGCATCCAAAAGCGTCTCTGTGAGGGAATGGGTTAACATTATCCAGGAACTGATTGGTTGATTGATTGGGGTTCAATGCTGTTTTCAACTGCTATGGTCACACCGTGATGGCTGAAGCACCTAACCATTGATTCCTTTTGTTTCCTATAACAGTACTACCACAACATCCTTACCAAGCCTCCAGCTGCTCGCCCATATAGGACTAAGGTTAGACCTTTCCCAAACAACAAAGATTTTAGGGTGGTGCAATTTAAAAGCTGCTGCAAACAACAGAAGGCATGATATTAAAGGTAGAATCTGTGTAAAATATAGCACGGAAAATATTGAGACAAAAGGAGAAACTGCTGGTTATCAGCAGTTTCTTCTTTTGTCTCAATGTTTTCCCAAGCCAATTTTATTAGGGACGTCAAAACTAGCTCTTGTTCGGGAAAGGGTTACTGATAGGACCTAAATGGACTCACAATCTTACCTATAAAATATATTGTTAATCTGTTTTCGTATATATGCACGTAAGCCCAAAAATTTCCCATATATTCTATGTAAAATAGTTTTCTGAAAGTCTCTTTCTCTAGGATCTTCACTATCAAATAATTCCAATAACTGCAAGGGAAAAGGAAAAGAAACAAGAGATGTTTGTAAAACATATATGCCCCCTCAAGGGTCTACATTTGATGTAGGTCAAAGTCCAAGGTCAAGTTAACAAGGTCCAAGGTCATGGTCAAATATGAAAGGTCTTGGTAGGAGGTGTCTATATGTGAAATATCAAAGCTGTATATGTAAAAGTAAAATGAAACATGGACCAGGTTAAAGTTTTTAAAAGTAGGCCAAATGCCAAGGTCAAGGTCATGGTCAAATGTGAAAGGTCTTGGTTGGTTGGTTGGAGGTGTCCATGTGTGAAATATCAAGGCTGTAGGTGTAAAAGGACATGATATATATGCCTGGTTTCAGTCTTTTTAAAAGTAGGTCAAACTCCAAGGTCAAAGTTGCAATATTCAAGGTCATGGTCAAATGTGATAGGTCTTGGTAGGAGGTGTCATGTGTGAAATATCAAGGCTGTAGGTGTAATAGGACATAAGATAAAGGCTAGGTTAGATATTTCTAAAAGTAGGTCAAACTCCAAGGTCAAGGTCCAAGGTCATGGTCAAAAGTGAAATATCTTGGTTGGAAGTGACCATGTGGGAAATATCAAGGCTGTATATGTAAAATGACATGAAATATAGGCCAGGTTAATGTATTATTAAAGTAGGACAAACACAAAGGTCAAGGTCACAAGGTCCAAGGTCATGGTCAAATGTGAAAGGTCTTGGTCGTATGTGTCCATGTGTCAAATATCAAGGCTGTATGTGTAAAAGGACATGATATATCGGCTAGGTTAAAGTTCTTTTTAAAGTAGGTCAAAGTCCAAGGTCAAGGTCACAAGGTCCAAGGTCATGGTCAAATGTGAAAGGTCTTGGTAAGATGTGTCCATGTGTGAAATACCAAGGCTGTATGTGTAACAGCACATAAGATATAGGCCCAGTTTATTTTTTTTAAAAGTAGGTCAAACTCCAAGGTCAAGGCCACATGGTCCAAGGTCATAGTCGTATGTGATAGGTCTAAGTCGGAGGTTTCCATGTGTCAAATATCAAGGCTGTATGTGTAAATGGACATGATATATCGGCCAGGTTAAAGCTTTTTAAAAGTAGGTCAAACTCCAAGGTCAAGGTCACAAAGTCCAAGGTCATGGTCAATTGTGAAAGGTCTTGGTAAGATGTGTCCATGTGTGAAATATCAAGGCTGTATTTGTAAAAGGTCATGAGATATATGCCGGGTTTAATTTTTTTTAAAGTAGGTCAAACTCCAAGGTCAAGGTCCAAGGTCATGGTTAAATGTGAACGATGTTGATAGGAGGTATCTATGTGTGAGATATCAAGGCTGTATGTGTAAAAGGACACGAGATATAGGCAAGGTTAAGAATTAAGTGTAAAAATCAACAAAGGGCAATAACTCCAAGAATTTGATTGGCAGAGTTACGGTTCTTGTGCACTGCACCTCTCGATAATGAAATCTATTTACCTGTAAAGTTTCATGATTCTACCTTACATATTTTTTGAGTTGTGCTCCGGACAAGAATCAAGTTATAAAATCAACAAAGGGCAATAACTCACAAAATTTGATCGGCAGAGTTACGGTTCTTGTGCACTGCACCTCTCCATAATAAGATCTATCCACCTGTAAAATTTCATGATTCTACCTTACATACTTTTTGAGTTATGCTCCGGACAAGAATCAATTATAAAATCAACAAAGGGCAATAACCAAAAAAATATGATCAGCAGAGTTACGGTTCTTGTGCACTGCACCTCTCCATAATGAGATCTATCCACCTGTAAAATTTCATGATTCTACCTAACATAGTTTTTGAGTTGTGCTCCGGACAAGAATCAAGTTTGAAAATCAACAAAGGGCAATAACTCAAAAAATTTGATCAGCAGAGTTACGGTTCTTGTGCACTGCACCTCTCCATAATGATATCTATCCACCTACCTGTAAAGTTTCATGATTCTACCTAACATATTTATTGAGTTATGCTCCGGACAAGAATCAAGTTTGAAAATCAACAAAGGGCAATAACTCAAAAAATTTGATGAGCAGAGTTACGGTTCTTGTGCACTGCACCTCTCCATAATGAGATCTATCCACCTGTAAAGTTTCATGATTGTACCTTACATAATTTTCGAGTTATGCTCCGGACAAGAATCAAGTTATAAAATCAACAAAGGGCAATAACTCAAAAAATTTGATCGGCAGAGTTACGGTTCTTGTGCACTGCACCTCTCCATAATGAGATCTATCCACCTATGAAGTTTCATGATTCTACCTTTGATACTTTTTGAGTTATGCTCCGGACAAGGTTTGGTCTACGGACAGACCGACCAACATACGGACAGACCGACCGACACTTGCAAAACAATATACCCCCATTTTCTTCGAAAGGGGGCATAACAAAACATGAGTAATAGCTGATTCTTTGAATATAACAAAACTTTTTTTAGCAGTCAGAACAAGTACAGTCTCAAATACTTCTAGCTAATTCGATACATTTTCTAGTTCTAATCACTTATTACATCTCAATTGTTTGAATTACATTAATTATTACACTAAGATGTGCATGTGAAAGTTTAATTTTTCCTTTTGAATAATCAAAATGTTCAAATGCTGTTGATTTTTTGTTCTTCATTATAATTATGCTTATGAATATGTGTACAAGTATATGAGCCGGGATCTAAAAAATGGGCCCTGAAAGAACCCAGAAATTGTCATTTGTGGCATCTTTGAATTTAGGCAACCCTAAAATTGAAGAGAGGTGCAGGTGTTTCGGAAAGGGTTGAGGTTCTTCTCCCATATCCAAGCACATGTGATCTCAATGAATCAATCTTGTTCACGAAATGATACTTGCCTGTAAAACAAATTTCTGGTCTATATAGCGTTTAGCAACATTTGGCTGGAAATCTGGAGACTCCAAAAACCTCAAGAAGAATTCATACACCAACTGTCAAGATAGAAACAAATCTCTTTTACAAATTGGTAAGATAATTTCAAACACTTTTTGAGACACATAAGTTAAAACTTTGAAAAATATTGAGAAAAGAGGAAAATACTGTTACTCAGCATTTTCTGACCTACGAAAGAGAATATGTTCCAGGATTCTATAATAACAGTCACTCGTTACAATCTAAGTTTGACCAAACATCTCACAATTTGGTTATAGGAAAATATCTACAGAAAAATCTTCTTTCTACAGTTTTGCTCATACTTTGACCCTTGTCCTGCTGACTTTAAATTTGGTTTCAAGCAAATTGCCAATTTCAACTAGAACTGTCGCAAAGCGGACGAATACCCCCCACAAGGGCCTTTTCACTGAAAAAGTGCTATCGGTCAAAATGTTCTTGACTTAGAGCATGGAAACGGATTTTAAACAAAGTCCAACTGTGACCTTGACCTTTGACCTTGGGGACCCCAAAACAATAGGGCACCTCCATTGGTCATGGGCAACAACTGTGTAAAGTTTCATGATCCTAGGTCAAACAGTTCTCAAGTTAGAACACGGAAACGAAATTGTAAATTTTGACTACTCCCCCCCCCCCCCCCCCCCCCTTATTAAAAACTTCAAAGTGGCATAACTCTGAAACTAATGACTGGATCAAGATGAAAATTGCAGGTGCACAACTTCATATGATAGGAAACATCCTGATAAAATTTCAGAAAAATTGGTCAAAAACTGTGGGAGGAGAAGAGGACACAAGATTATGTCCAACCCCCCCCCCCCCTTAAAAACTTCAAAGTGGCATAACTCTGAAACTAATGACTGGATCACAATGAAAATTGCAGGTGCACAACTTCATATGATAGGAAACATCCTGATAAAATTTCAGAAAAATTGGTCAAAAACTGTGGGAGGAGAAGAGGACACAAGATTATGTCCACGGACGGACGGACAGACGGACGGACAGACGGACGGACGGACAGACGGACGGACAACCTGATTCCAGTATACCCCCCCATAACTTTGTTGTGGGGGGTATAATAAGTTCTTGAGTGTTTGCCACAATAACCGGGTAGAAAGCAGGCATGTAGACTATGATAAAACTGCATGTCTGTGCAGACTGATCTTAGTTAATACTGCCTGCGAAAGCTTTACTAACACAAAGAATACGACACAAGCAGCATGAGAAGGTTTTAACGTCTGAAATTTTTTCATATGATCTTAACTGTTCACCTTTTTCTCAGTCTGGGAGAAAATATGGCTTTAACCCCTTCCCAAACCGCGAAATTTTGAGGGTGTTCCAAAAAGAAAGCTGATTCAGACAATAAAATGGATGTTAATGAATATAAGATCTTTGTACAATTTAGCACATAAAAGTTACTTCTTTTGTTTCAATGTTTTCCAAAGCCATTTCTACTAGTATGTCAAAACACTTGGTCTTGTTTTGGAAAAGGTTAAATACCCCTATATGAAAATCCTGGGTGTGAGTACCTGTAGGTGTGGCCATGCAGCCTCCAACGTTGGCTCATCCTCCTCAGGATCAAACTCAGCACCGCTGGGATTCGACGACGGAGGTAAGGTGCGGAATAAATTTGTAGCAAACTGAAAAACAAACATTTGATTATAAGTTTTTACCATTACCAGATAGCAAAATTCTAGACTGGTCGAAATTCAAATAAGTTCATGATGTCAATTTCAAGTGACTAAAATTTTACCTATTTTTGGACTTTCTGGATAGAAAATATTGAGGGAAATCAAAGAATTGCTTGTCGCAAGCAATTTTTCATTTTCCACAAGGTTTTCTAACCCAAAATACAACGATCTTTAAAATTTCAGCAACTTCAAATAGTTGTCTGTAAATCTTTTGAAATTAGTCAATTTAACCCTTTCCCAAACAAGACCTGGTTTTGACGTCCCTAATAGAAAAGACTTGGGAAAACATTGAAACAAAAGAAGAAACTGCTGATAACCAGCAGTTTCTCCTTTTGTCTCAATATTTTCTGTGCCATATTTTACACAAATCATAACTCAATTATCATCAACTTTGTCGTTTGCAGCAGCTTTCAAATTGGATCATTTAGGAAAGGGTTAAAAGGTCGCCATTTGGTAAAGGCAGAGCTATACAGGTAAGAGGGAGTGAAGGCTTTTCAAAATGCAATATTTCATTTAATGTTCATCAAACTCAATGGTGTGGGGACTCTTTGGAATTGTCTCACTGAGTACCCACAACATAAGATTTTTATTAGAAATAACAAATCTAGAATGTCTTCACCCCCACTTACCTGTTGCTCTGGGTAAAGGGTTAAGTCAGGGGTAAAGGTAGTCATTAAATTGTTAGTTTTCTTGACAATATTTGTGCCTGGATCTTATTTCAGTGGCGATGATTATTGATGATATAATTTCTATGGCAACCAATCAGGCTCTATTAATAACCTCGCTACAGAGAGAAAACCACAGAACAAAACCCAATACAGGTATTGTCACCTGTTTTGTCCTGTTTATTGAACATTGGCCTTCAAACCCTTTCTTAACTCTTTCCCAAACGTCAAAATTGTAGGGTAATCCACTTCAAAAACTGACACAAATGACAAATGGATGTTATTACAGATAGGATTTGTGTAAAATATTGCACAGAAAATATTGTGACAAAAGGAGAAACTGCTGGTTATCAGCAATTTCTTCTTTTGTTTCAATGTTTTCACAAGCCTTTTCTATTGGGGTCGTCAAAACCAGGTCTTGTTTGGGAGAGGGTTAAACAGAGATACTTTTAGATGCACCCAACTTGGATGATCAAAGTGTCAAAGCTTTATTACATATTGATGAAAAGGAAGAAAATGCTGATAATCAGAATTTTCTTTCTTTTCCTCAATATTTTCTACCCTTTTCTTAGACTTTCTAAGATTTAATTTAATGGGGTTTAATATTGTTTTCCGCTGCTATGGTCATATTAAGGCTGCTGGAGCACTTAACCATGGATTCCTGTTTTTGACTCCCTACAGGAAAATGGCTTTAGAAAAGATTGTGGAAAATGAAGAAATTGTTTGTCACAAGCAATTTCTTCATTTCCCACAATATTTTCTACCCAAAATAGTGTAGATTTTTAAAATTCCTTAACATTGAAAATATCGTCTGCAGCATCTTTGATTTTGGAGCAGTCTAAAATTGTGTCGTTTGGTAATGGGTTAACACCTATACCAGTTTGTTTGTAACAGATTTTATGTCACTTACAACCCTGAGCTTCAGGGGACCATTTAAAGCGAATGGGTTTTAACTTTTTTGACTTTGTAGGTAGAAAACATGTTGAGAAATGAAGAAATTGACTGGCAAAAGCAATTTCCTCATTTTCCACAATGTTTTCTACAATGTTTATCTTCCAAAGCGTAAAAAAGTCATTGCGCTGGGGTTTTCCTATGCTTTCTGTGCCTCCTAAAAATGGAGGCATTCCCAATGAAAAAGGCTGTATTCCCAAAGCAAATTTTCTTCCATTTTTCCCAATCCATTGAAAATGTTTAATTCGTTATTGAAAAATGAGTATTTCGCTTAAATTTTTAGCCGAAAATGAGCTATTTTGCGCTTTAAAAATTTCCAAATTAGGCAAGACTACTTTTACCGAAAATTGAAAATGGCTAGGAAAACCCCTGAACAGGAGTCTTTAATAACCATCTGGGTCTCAGAGCAAAGTAGGCGGAGGATTTTCTACAATTTCCTATTCAACCCCATGCAATATTAACAAAAGTAGCAGGGGGGTGATACCCAAATAAAAGAGTAAAATCCCCAGCCCCAGCCCCCTTTATTTCATCCCCTGGGTTTACCCATTATCAGACAGCAAAAGTTAAGACTAGTCCAATTGACTAAACGCCAATCAATAGATCGCTCCTCCCATTATAGAATCTAAGACAAACAATGGGGAGCATTGGTGTGTCAATTGTTTTGATTGTCAGTCGATAGATCGATACTATATCATGTGCAACGAAGAATTTAAGACAAACAATGGGGGTGTGGCATTTTCTGAACATCCATTGGCTTATTGATGGTATTGATTGACAGCCGGCGTTTGGTCAATTGATAGCTGCTGCAGACTGCAAAAGGGATTTGTGTATAAGACAGAAAATATCGAGACAAAAGGAGAAACTGCTGATTTACTTCTGAGTTACTTCTTTTGTCTTAATGTTTTCCCAAGTCAT
This sequence comes from Fragum sueziense, assembly GCA_963680895.1. Taxonomy (NCBI): domain Eukaryota; kingdom Metazoa; phylum Mollusca; class Bivalvia; order Cardiida; family Cardiidae; genus Fragum; species Fragum sueziense. The sequence continues at coordinate 74,306,298 of OY804593.1, read as the reverse complement.
TTCTACTATGTCAAAACATAGTCTTGTTTTAGAAATGATTAAACTGTTACTCACCATATGAATGGCTTCTGGATAGATTGCATCAGTAATGACCCCTCTGTTTTGGGTCACAAATTCCACCATCTCATTAAGCCCCGCCCTCTTCACCTCCTTCCATTTTAGATCACTGAGAGGATCCTGAACAAAGTCAAACAGCACACAGCACTGACGTAACTTCTGGATAAATAGCTCTTCTCGCTCCGCTGGGGTCGCATCTACAGTAAACATATAAAAATATAACCAATTAAGCCTTGTCCTGCTTGTTTTCAATTTCACAAGCAGCAATCATGTGACTTTGTTATGATATGCTTTCCCAACTTTGGAAACAAAAACACTTGGTAAGTCCACATTTTTCTCAAATATCAAATCAAATAATTAACACTCAATATTGAGATATGTGCCATTCGATAAGTCATACTCTCCGGTCTATTTTGATACCAGGATCTTTCCTCAAATCCCTGTCAAAGCTGAGAACATTCATGCAAAGTATTTTTGAATCATGATATATTTTCTTAAAAAACGCTTTCGTTTGGCACGAATGTTATCAGCTTTGACAGGGATTTGAGGGAAGATCTTGGTATCAAAATAAATCGGAGAGTATGGTGTATCGAATGGTACGTATCTCAATACTGAGAGTTAAAGTACTTGATTGAAAATTTGAAAAAATGTCTACTTACCGAGTGTTTTTGTTTACAGAAGTTAGGAATACATATCATAACAAAGTCAGGTGATTGCCACCTGTGAATTTGTTTCAAAACAAACCCCCAATTTGAGAGACATTCCAAAAGGTATATTTCAGCAGGTATTGACATCCATAAGTAACCAGGTCTAGAATGATTATTTCCCTAAAAATTCAACTGCCAATATTTTGCAAGTGGCTTTTGAAACCGCTCACAAATAGATAAATTCTATCGCAAAAAAACGTGTCAAACATGATGAATAATCATAATATTCATAGAGAGTTTTAAAAATCACAATTATGCCACAAAGGAATGTCCATTTATAATGACATCTCACTTCTCACTTTCTCTCGATTTATTTCACTCGCAAAGAAGAAACTCATAACAGAAATAATCTCTTGCAATTTCCATTTTTGACAAATAAAATGCCAGTATGCTAGTTGAAATTTGAGCCCTGTTAATAGAATTAGCTTTGGAAAAACAATAAAAGAAAGTAAGAAATTGCTGATTATCTACAAATTTGCATTTATCTTGATGTTTCCTTGTTATACAAGAGATGTTTGTAAAACATATATGCCCCCTCAAGGGCCTACATTTGATGTAGGTCAAAGTCCAAGGTCAAGTTAACAAGGTCCAAGGTCATGGTCACATATGAAAGGTCTTGGTAGGAGGTGTCTATGTGTGAAATATCAAAGCTGTATATTTAAAAGTAAAATGAAACATAGGCCAGGTTAAAGTTTTTACAAGTAGGCCAAATGTCAAGGTCATGGTGAAATGTGAAAGGTCTTGGTTGGAGGTGTCCATGTGTGAAATATCAAGGCTGTAGGTGTAAAAGGACATGATATATATGCCTGGTTTCAGTCTTTTTAAAAGTAGGTCAAACTCCAAGGTCAAGGTTGCAATATTCAAAGTCATGGTCAAATGTGAGAGGTCTTGGTAGGAGTTGTCTATGTGTGAAATATCAAGGCTGTAGGTGTAATAGGACATAAGATAAAGGCTATGTTAAAGATTTCTAAAAGTATGTAAAAATCAAAGGTCAATGACATACAGGCCAAGGTCATGGTCAAATGTGAAAGGTCTTGGTAGGAGGTGTCCATGTGTAAAATATTGAGACTGTATAGGTAACAGGACATGAGATGTAGGCCTAGTTTAATTTTTTTTAAAGTAGGTCAAACTCCAAGGTCAAGGTCCAAGGTCATGGTCAAAAGTGAAATATCTTGGTTGGAAGTGACCATGTGTGAAATATCAAGGCTGTAGGTGTAATAGGACATAAGATAAAGGCTATGTTAAAGATTTCTAAAAGTATGTAAAAATCAAAGGTCAATGACATACAGGCCAAGGTCATGGTCAAATGTGAAAGGTCTTGGTAGGAGGTGTCCATGTGTAAAATATTGAGACTGTATAGGTAACAGGACATGAGATGTAGGCCTAGTTTAATTTTTTTTAAAGTAGGTCAAACTCCAAGGTCAAGGTCCAAGGTCATGGTCAAAAGTGAAACATCTTGGTTGGAAGTGACCATGTGTGAAATATCAAGGCTGTAAATGTAAAATGACATGAAATATAGGCCACATTAATGTATTATTAAAGTAGGTTAAACACCAAGGTCAAGGTCACAAGGTCCACGGTCATGGTCAAATGTGAAAGGTCTTGGTAAGATGTGTCCATGTGTGAAATACCAAGGCTGTATGTGTAATAGCACGTAAGATATAGGCCCAGTTTAATTTACTTAAAAGTAGGTCAAACTCCAAGGTCAAGGCCACATGGTCCAAGGTCATAGTCGTATGTGATAGGTCTTGGTCGGAGGTTTCCATGTGTCAAATATCAAGGCTCTATGTGTAAAAGGACATGATATATCGGTCAGGTTAAAGTTTTTCAAAAGTAGGTCAAACTCCAAGGTCAAAGTCACAGAGTCCAAGGTCATGGTCAATTATGAAAGGTCTTGGTAAGATGTGTCCATGTGTGAAATATCAAGGCTGTATTTGTAAAAGGTCATGAGATATTTGCCGGGTTTAATTTTTTCAAAATTGGTCAAACTCCAAGGTCAAGGTCACAAGGTCCAAGGTCATGGTTAAATCTGAACCATGTTGATAGGAGGTATCTATGTGTGAGATATCACGGCTGTATGTGTAAAAGGACATGAGATATAGGCAAGGTTAAGAATTAAGTGTAATAATCAACAAAGGGCAATAACTCCAAGAATTTGATTGGCAGAGTTACGGTTCTTGTACACTGCACCTCTCCATAATAAAATCTATTCACCTGTAAAGTTTCATGATTCTACCTTACATATTTTTTGAGTTGTGCTCCGGACAAGAATCAAGTTATAAACTCAACAAAGGGCAATAACTCAGAAAATTTGATCGGCAGAGTTACGGTTCTTGTGCACTGCACCTCTCCATAATGAGATCTATCCACCTATTAAGTTTCATGATTCTACCTTACATATTTTTTGAGTTATGCCCCGGACAATAATCAAGTTTGAAAATCAACAAAGGGCAATAACTCAAAAATTTTGATCAGCAGAGTTACGGTTCTTGTGCACTGCACCTCTCCATAATGAGATCTATCTATTAAGTTTCATGATTCTGCCTTACATACTTTTTGAGTTATGCTCCAGACAATAATCAAGTTTGAAAATCAACAAAGGACAATAACTCAAAAAATTTGATCGGCAGAGTTACGGTTCTTGTGCACTGCACCTCTCCATAATGAGATCTATTCACCTGTAAAGTTTCATGATTCTACCTAACATAGTTTTTGAGTTATGCTCCGGACAAAAATCAAGTTTGAAAATCAACAAAGGGCAATAACTCAAAAAATTTGATGAGCAGAGTTACGGTTCTTGTGCACTGCACCTCTCCATAATGAGATCTATCCACCTGTAAAGTTTCATGATTGTACCTTACATAATTTTTGAGTTATGCTCCGGACAAGAATCAAGTTATAAAATCAACAAACGGCAATAACTCAAAAAATTTGATCAGCAGAGTTACGGTTCTTATGCACTGCACCTCTCCATAATGAGATCTATCCACCTATGAAGTTTCATGATTCTACCTTTAATACTTTTCGAGTTATGCTCCGGACAAGGTTTGGTCTACGGACAGACCGACCGACATACGGACCGACCGACCGACCAACCGACCGACACTTGCAAAACAATATACCCCCATTTTCTTCGAAAGGGGGCATAAAAATACTAGTTTACTTTTGAGATTTGACATCAATTATTTTGTTGTCACAGCCTCCTTTAGCTCTGAACCACCCTAAAATGTTGTCATTTTCAAAAGGGGTTAAGAAATTAAAGTATTTACCTTTAAGAAGTGGAAGCTTGACAAGTTCTCTATTTTTGGAAACATTGAATCGTGAAGAGTTTTGTCGTTTGTCCTTTTTCACATGGGGTGGTCCCGTAAACTTCAGCTTGTTGATAGATGTTGCAGGAGGATGGGTCTCATTGTTTGGGCTTGATCCCTTCTTCTTTGCCTGAAACAGTTAGCCAGGAAATATTATACCAAGCTTCAAATTAGAGGGGGAATGGCAATGAATTTTGTGCTAAAAATAGACTATGTTTACCGTTATGTTTTGATAAACTGTCGGTGTAATTATAAAATCTTAAACCTACGGCTTGAATCAAGCCATAGTTGCGAGATTTTATAACAGCACCGATTGATTCAGTCTGCACACAGGGCTTTTCTTCCTTCTATAACAGAGCAGTGTTCTGGCGAGGTAGAAAAAAGTATGGGACAAATGTCTCGTGGCTACTCAAAAGTTGGGGACATTTTGGACAAACTAGGGGACACATTTTAAATCCAAAATAACAACTTTAATTAAACTCGTGTGCACCAAAATAACCCAAGATATCTGCATATACATTGTAATGGCCCACTTCGGCGATGTTTTCTTGAGACACTCAGCTAACAGAGCTTGTCCAAGGAAAATAAGTTGTCCCGATTTAATTTTGGTGGTCATACAGGCATGATAAATTTACGAAGCTATGACAAAGCAGACGATAGATCCTGTCTTTCGTCGGAGGGATTTTCTGCCGACGACAGCCCTGGCATGGATTTATTTATCTGGTTTGAATTTTCAAGGATCGAATTTCACTGTGCCTCTAAAGATTTACTAAAATAATTCAGGATATTCTTAGTTTTCTTCATTTTATTTGGTGGAAAAGAATCTGATGATGACTTTTTTAGATTCTGCAAATGCTGGTGTATTCGTTTTTAAGTAAATATTGATGTTCAGTCATTCAATAATTTTATCGCTTTGATAATTATAAACAATTAATTATGTTAAATTCTTAACATGTATGTGTATTTTTTATTATCAATCTAAAAATCAGTCTCGGTTAAATGAAATTATTCAATTAAACCTGTAATGTTGGTCGATTAACTAGCACTCTGCGCCTGAAATTACAAACCGAACCCGACCTATAAACAAAAAGGCCTCGGAACTTCAGTCGCGTGCAACAGTAAATTGATATGAAATTACAGCGTTTTGAGTCTAATGCTCATTCGGGGCCTGCGAATTGAATTCTGGGTAGGAAATAATGAGATGAATGATCTAGTTTGGATTTCTCCTTTTACTTTCGATTTCGAGTACCGTAACATTTGTCAGCGGCCGTAAAAACAAATTTGATCTCGTTATTTTCATGCGACAGAAATCGCATCTTGACAAAATTTTACGCGACATTTACTTTTTTCATGCGAGAATGTCGCGGAATCGCGGCCTCGCCAGAACACTGACAGAGGCCGAAATTCGGTGGCTTCGAGCCTTCCCAATTGTAAAATGGCTTCTTTTTTCCCAATTTCAAAGTAAGAATTTCCCAATTTTTGAAACTAAAATTCCCAAAATTTGAAAATTAATAATGATCAATTACCTACTGGCAATTCTAGTCACAAAGCAGCAGTGTGTGTTCTATAATTCAGTTATTCTGGTTATAAAGTGTTGTTTAAGAACATTTATTTTCATTTGAACATTAATTTTTATTCTCCTGTGTCTTCTTTTTCCCAATTTGACCAAAATCACGCTAAAATTTCCCAAAATGACTGACCAGGGCCCCTTCCCAATTTCCTGAAGAAAAGCCCTGGCACATATCCTTCAGCCAATCAAAACCATGGTCATTCATAAAAAGCGCACCTGCACTCATTTGGAGGAGGTGAAAGCTTCGGTCTTTTTCGTTAAAGCATAATCAACTTTCAGCATTAGTATCTCAACGACGCCTGATTATGACAAATGCAATGGTTGTTAGAAAGTTTAAATCACTTTCTTTAAAGAAAGAGTTTTGTTTTTTTAATTTTAACAATGAGTTTTTGAAATATTCTGCCTCAAAAATGGTATCCCTTCAGTGCTTCTGAAATATTTTGAAAATCTACTTGTCCACGGACAAGTGTTGATCCAAAATTGACTTGTCCGTATCAAAAATCAACTTGTCCGTACAAAACTCATATACTTTTCAATAGCTCCATTTGTTTATTGCATATCTATTATGACTTTCTAACTATTGTCTACAATATAATTTGTACATTTAACTATCAGTAATTACATTGTATGAAAATATTGTGAGAAAAAGAAGAAAAAAAACTCTATATCATAACCAGATTTTTCACTTGTCCACGGACAACCTAGCTTTCAAAGTCTGCTTGTCCGTACAGGTAATCTGAGGTAAACGGACAAGTCGGACAACTCGGGCAACTTATTTCAGAAGCACTGCCCTTAACAATAAAGACCGAGGAAGTACCCTCGATGAAAAAATGAAAGTGAGGCTATTATGTCATGCCTGCTGATCTAATGAAATACTATTGCAGTCTTTCCGAAACTAGACAGACATGTCTGGTAAAACTGACTCGGTCTGGTACGGATTTGTAGTTCACAGGACCAATTGTCCAGTAAAATATTATATGCCAGTTCAAGACTAATCCTTCCATCATGACTATAAATCGCTTATTATTCCAAAATAAAAGGCCTTGCTGAGAACAATTAGATTGTGAAGATAGTTAAAATTCCATAGAAAATCATCAAAAACATGTTTATTCCGTCCCACCACGTGTGACGATTGAAAACAACCGATTTCGGCACAAATATTGCCTGTCAATAAGTTCCCACTATGTGCGAACACTAAATATAAGTTTCCTAACGTAAAAAGTTAATAATGTGACGAACTACGTTCATCAATCCACAATAAATGTCGATTTTATCGCAATCGAAATTTGTTAGGAACTGAATAATGGCGGCGCGCCAGGTGCACTGAAGTGCGCATGCGCGGGTCCACATCTCATTTAATACCGTAGTTATTCTATTTAACGAAATAGAATTATGTCACAACTTACTAGCTCGATAAAATCGTTCCCTATTAGCCTGGCAATTTGTGAGGTGTGTATCTATCTCTAGAATATCAATTGACACTTCACAACAGGTAAAGATATTGGAAAAATAAACTGTTTGGTCAAATCAAGAGATTGGCATGCGTTGTGATGGCAGTCATGTTACAGTCAAGTATGGTAAGTCTGCGCGTCCGGTAAGTCTGCGCACCTATTCAATTCCGTCTATCAAATTAAAACAGCTACCGTCTCCTTATCAATGCAAAAGCAAAAGTTAATCTATGATCCAACATTTCAAATATCATGAATATTTTTCAAAGAACCATTTTACAAATTTCCTGGTTTAACCGAGTGACACAAGTGTTTACATTTTCCTCATTAATATTCATGTGACCTATTTAAATAGGACCCACAGCCCAGTGTTTATTTTTAATTTTGGGGGAAGGGGGTCAGGGCCCAAAGGTGGGGGAAAATTTGCGCGTGAATGCCCAAAAGGGGGAAATTTCAATACATGCTTATAATCTCAAATACAGTGTTATAAATGCATTTAACTAGCTTGTATATCATAATGAGACATTCAAACAACCATTTGAACTGTAAGAGATGCCTAGAATCTAAATATTGTTTGAATTTTTCTTTACAACAGATAAATCTAGTTCCAGGAGGGGAACATTTATCTAAAATGGGGGAAAAAAGTATATTCCTCAGAGAGGGGAAAGGGGCCCAATAACAACCATTTTTTCAGGAAAAAAAATCACTGCAGCCTCAACATTATTCTCTTCTGGAAAGGTTTGAAAACTAAGTAGGCCCTAGATCTAATAAAAATATGGCACAAATTCCACACCTAAAGTAAACAATACTAAACTGGGTCACATTTTACATAGCAAACGTCATCACTTCACTGAGTGATGTCACTGTGTAAATAAACAGTGAGGTGTGCAGACTTACCGGACATAAAAATAAACTTCAAAACATGAGGGTAGGTAACTTCAATCTTGATTATTCCAGTTGTCTTGTGGAAATTTGCAGAATATTTAAATTGACATGTTTTACAGATCCTATTTAATTTATTCTTGTCATTTGTGAGCTTACAATCAAGTTTTCAAATGCAAATATTGATCTTGTTTCTTAGGTGCGCAGGTAATCCGAGTCTTCTCTGATGTAAATACCCTCTTTGATATTTTGATTTTTCGCTATTTACATCAGAGAGCGTTGCTCTTTGAAAACAGCCTTACTGGACAGCACTGTATGCTAGTTATTGTGTCGCTTTCATTAAAACACAGGCACTATTTGGAAGGCTGGGACACAAGCACACACAATAGCAAAACCGATGTGACATTTCGGATTCTAATGTAACAAGTGAAGTCACTTCCATCAAAACCTGCTATTGATTCCTTGTAGCAGAATCTATTGCCACCAAGTAAAAATGTTACTGACAACCCTTTGAAGTTCAAAGGTCCAAGTAATTTTTGTAAGAAATTATTTGCGACCAATGTAAGGAAACGCACACAATGACAATTACATGTAAATTATTTTCTTTGTGCCATTTATTCTTGCTGTATACTTGTGATGACATTAGTTAAGAGAAGCTAACTGCTGTTTTGACCTGTCAAATCATGGAAACCGCCATCTTGGATTCCAAGTTAATATGGCCGACGCTCCAGTCGAGCGTTCAGACAAGCAAAACACTCCGTTACAATACAAACTTACTTCATTCTCCGCATTCTCTGCATTTTCCTTTCCGCCAGCCTTTCCAACATTGTTTGTCTTCGCAACAGGCTGAAATAAAGAAGTCGGAAGTGAGTTTCCAAACGCGTGGAAATGAAGGTTGTGAAAATAAACAGACAGTAACTACCGTCGCAACTAGGACATCAAACGAACAATCTGCGGTAATTATGGTCTTATCTACATCTGCACTTAATAAAACATCAACAATGTGCACCGATTACCTTGTCCTTTTTCGGCTTATTGGGCATTTCTACATAAATTTTCGTTTTCCCGTTGATTGTATGTGGGTTAACTTCAACATTAAACAAGTGATTTCATTGGTCAATGTAGGTCACATGTGAATGGTAGCCTTTTTCCTCTTCGGGTCATGTGATCAAACTTTAGGAGCGCTCGTTTACAAGTAAACAAACGCGGAAAAGTCAATTTGCCACAAATAAAACGTCAGTCATGGTGACTTTATTTAACAAGCTCAAATAAACTGAATTGATCTTGCAAATTTCGGCATTTGTGTATATTCTTCTGAAGGGGAAATTCTTCTGTAGTGTTATAAATAAGTTGATTAGTATTTAAATTAGGCTACTAAGCCTATCTAGAATGCAAAGTTCTTTTTTATACGTCCGAAAGGTCCTATTATGTTATATGGCACCGGTCGTCCGTCCGTCTGTCTAACTCGCACCAAGTCAAACTCGTACCAAATCCAACTCGTACCATTTTAGTCAACTCGTTCCAAATTTTGGTCAAATCGTACCAAAAAGGGAAAAATGCAGGAGTCAACTCGTACCTTTTTTAATTAACATTTCCCAATTTTCTAGCATCGGAATTATCATTTCGATGCTATTGGAAGACTTTGTTAGTTAAATATTAACATTTTTTCTTTATTATAGGCCTATAGATCTATCAAACTTTTGACTGAATACAAATATTTAGTGAAATCGTATTTTCAAATAAACCTTTATAAGATCAAAATTTTTACCGCATAGCCTACAAATATTTAGTGAAATCGTATTTTTAACTTTTTTTTAAATGTATGCACAGATAACAATGATAAAACATTTAAGAAAAAAGAGAAAATGGCGAATATTACAATTTTATCAATACCCTTTTTGTTTTTTCCAGGTATCATCGACAAGAAATGAAGACTGAAACTGTTGTTGGGATCGTACTGAATTTGAATAAAAATGTCTATTCATGTTTATTAGAATTTCATATATTCAATAATATAAACTTTAACCCATTTCCTGACGACAAATTCAAAGATGTGACAGACGACAATTTCAAGTTAAGGAAATTTAAAATCTTTTGGTCTCGGATAGAAAACATTGTGGGAAAAGAATTTTACATTTTCACGATGCTTTCTAAAGCCATTATCTTGTGAGTAGTCAAAAGCATTCACTGGGTGGTAATGGGTTAAAAAAGATGAATAATATTTGACAAAATTTTACTGCACAAACATATTTTTCATCATTGCTTTATATACATGCAATTGCATAACCCTTTTCCGAAACAACAAAAAATAAATAAAATCTGGTGATGGCGAAATTGACATTCATTAATGTTGTTTTGACGTCCATAAGAAAATATGTATGGAAAAACATTGAGGCTAGAGAAGAAAATGCTGATAATCAGCATTTTATCCTTTTGCCTCAATTTTTTTCTGTGCTATATTGTTCCCAAATTTTACCTCTAGTAACATTTTTTGTCATTTTTTGGAGCTATTGAATTAGAACAATCTAACATTGTGCCGTTTGGGAAAGGGATAAGGCTGTCAAAGTCAAGTTTTTCATTATTTTGAATAACTGTTATGTACAAAGCCATGTTATCTATCCACGTGCAGATTACTCAGACACGGGACTCTAGAAGGAGCTGATTTTCTTGAGCAGGTCGCTCGCAGAAAAACGCTAAAAACGTTTTGAAACCGTTTGAATGTAGTCACCAAAACGTAATAATCTGGTCCTCAATACGTTTTAAAAACCAAACGTTATTAAAACGTGTTAAAAACGTTCTAGAAGCATGTTTCACGAAGTTTTCTCTTGTTATTATTGAAGTTTTCAACACGTTTTTGAAAACGTTTTCCGAACGTCGGTCGAGGGGGCCACTTTTGGGGGTAATAAGACGTCTTCATTACGTTTGTTAGAAACGTTTGTTGGAAACGTCGTCGTTACGTTTGGAAAACTCAAAATTGTTTACTGGCACCAAGACCTTGCATAAGTGTAATTTTCAGCCGGATTGGACAGGAAAATCATGAGTTATCTGTCCCTAAATTTTACAAAATTACCATTTTCGATGTTGTTTTCACTCCAACAACGTCATGCAAATATTGACCGATCAAGATAAAACTTGGACAAAATGTTGCTGATCTTAAGATCTCAGATATCTGATTGGGCTTGAAAGTTAAGAATTATGTGCAATTGAATTTTACAAAATCACAGTAATTGTTTGATTGAAGGAGATCATTGTCAGAATATATCAATATCAAGGGAGGTAACTAAGATAAGCCCAAGATATTGTCTCAATGAGTTATCTCCCTTGTTTTAAGTGTAATATGTGAGTCAAAACTTGTGTTGTAAAGATTTCAAGAAATTCTGTCCTGTGCAGCGACTTAAGACCTCCAGGTCTTCCAGTTTTTAAAGATCATTCGCAACCAGCAAGTCCCTGGCCTATTGAACTTTTCCCGCCTTCTCTGCTTCAAACCTTTATTAAATTGGCCATACATGCATTAGCAGAATTATTGAGAAAAATAAAAAAAATATTGTGTCATGTGACTCTCTATCGTATTATTGAGCTGTCCAGAGAGAACACCATGTAGACCTATCATTCTTCCCACCTAGGCTTGTCCATTTATCCAAAAACATTGACGTGTTTTAGCACCCCTTATAAATTGGCTTTGGAAAACATTGTGGAAAATGAAGAAATTGCTTGTCACAAGCAATTTCTTCATTTCCCACAATATTTTCTACTCCAAAGGCATATAAAGTCAATCTTTCCTTACATTGACGTTTGCAACTCCTTTGAATTTTGATGAGTTAAAATTGTTTGCCCATTTATATCACGTCTCGGCGCATATTAATGTCCGCTTGAAAAATGGTAAGTCATACAAAGTGACATAATTAATGTAATTACTCTAAATAAACACTTCCCTATACAAGAACTCTATTTTGACGCGCTTTATAAAGCAATGCTTGGGAAGTTATTGAGGAAAGGATAAGAACATTTTGAAACCTAGCATTTTCATCATTTGTCTCAATATTTTCTATCGTCTTATATTGTACAGAAATCATATATTATAGGACCTACACTAATCCGAGTTTTCTCTGATGAAATTCGCATTTTGACATTTCAAAGAGCGAATTTCATCAGAGAGAACTCGGGTTTTCCCTGATGAAATTCGCTCTTCGATATGTTGATGTCGCTCATTTAAATGAGCAACATCAACATTTCAAAGAGCGAATTTCATCAGAGAAAACTCGGATTAGACCTACACGTATGTCAAAATCCATTTCGTTGCCTGTAGTAGCTTCGATATTGGACCACTCTTAATAAACATTGCTGTTTGTGAAATGGTTAATATATAAAAACACATAATTTCCTACTCTTATGTGGCTCACAAGCAGCGCATCATTCAAAACGCGGATGTAAAAATATACTTAGTACATTTGAAAACGCAGAGTTTTCAAAGCCTTAAATCAAGATGTTATAAGAAATAAGAATATTTGCTATGAATCTCCCACAAGTTTTTAAACGTGAACAGAAAAGATTAGAGTTAGTAATTCTGGAAAATTTTACAGCGCCTTAGCCGAAGTGTTAAACACATTGACGCTGCGTAAATTTAATGCACGTGAAACTCGAGTAAAATTACAACATGTTTATAAAGTTTGTCTATAGGGACGTTTTATTGAAAGATTCTGAATTCTATCAGTATGCCCCGTCCTATTGAAAATGTGGGGAACCAAGCTTTTGGAACACACTTGCTTAGTTTTTCAAACTAGGACATTTCACTCCACGTAGGATGCCGTAACTCATTAATATCGCGACTAACGGTACGATGGCTAGGCCACATAATGTTGTTACACACTACTGGTCTGTTATGTACCGTGTAGAACATGCGTGTGATGACATAAAGAGACGCGTCTATTCACGTACCCCACCACCCAAAACGTTGTAACAACTTCGTATTCCTGTTATTCAAGAGCGGAACAAAATGTCACAAGAGGTTGCATTGCGAGAAAAGTCCTTTCTATGCAACGACGATGTCAGGCTTTAAATCAAGCTTTAGGTGAGCACACTCGTTATTAATTGATTTGACCCCTCTCAATTAAGAACGATCAAATTTTATTCCGATGTGTATTTAAGGGGAATGCTCCAGTTTCCTATTTTTTTCCCAATAATAGAATTTATTTATATTTTGTATGTTGAAATTGCATGTTATTACCAATTGAAAAATAAAATAAAAATGGATGGTCAGCGATCTTGTTTGAATTTTATAGGCATTCGTATCACATACCCCTACAGCGAAAAAATGCACAATTTCTTGCACCTGTCCAAGGTCACTAAAATGCTAATAAAATGCTGTATATTCAATGTTTAGTCCCGAAAACGGATTTAAAGTAACGTCTTACATTTAATAAGAACAGAAAACCCAAAATATGTGCTAATATAAACGCGTAAACGTATAAAACAGCATGTTCACGTGTTCGGTTAGATCAACGAAGCTGGAGTTTTTTATGTCAAAATTTGCATATTTTTGGAAATATTTCAAGTTCTAAATAATAGAATTTGATAAAACTCCCTCATTGTATTAAGCAACATGTCCTGGTAATAATTTAAAAAGAAAATGTATAGGTCAGCGCACTTATTAGTGAATTACAGCCATTTTTATCAGCTACACATGAATAAAATGACGCAAAACAGTGGTACCTGCATACACACTTACGACTGTCTTGCTCTAAATAATCAATTTTTATCTTGGGGAAATCGGTTTCGCATAATAAATACACTTTTACCGTCGAAAATGGTAAATTGGAATAATGTGTTATATTATTGAAAATATGGTAGCGAAACATATTGGTACGAAACATTTAATTTACTACAGTAAAGACCGAGTGTTCCGAAAAACTGGAGCATTCCCCCTTAAAACATTGTTTTCCTTTTGCGTTTATGGAATTAGATAAATCAATCAAAGTAAAACCGCATTACGTAGCCTTTCTCATTTCCACCCTATAAGCGAACGAAGTACCTCTGCGGAATTAAATGTACTCAGTATAGTATACGGTATAAAGTTGTTGTTTAACAACAAAAATGCTCTCCGGAGCAACAGATAGGAGGGGGTAAATGAATTCTAGATTTATCATTTCAAATCCAAAACATATGTTATGGGTACTCATTGGATGGTCTCGATTAGACGATTCCTAATAGTACCCACAACATAGGGTTGGAAAACCAATTAATAAGGGATCGCATTTTAAATGGCCAATACTTACATATGTAGTTTTGTGCTCTAGAATAAGACTTACCCAGAATACGTATACATTTTGGATGTCCACACTAATGAAACATTGTACATTTGTAATATAATTGGATCTTGAAAGAGATTCCTAATGACATTTGAGATAAACGTGCATGGATCCAGACCAGCATATGCATGTTTACACAGTCTGATCCAGATCTATATATTTATATACATCATGTTTATATCTATATAAGTATGTCTTGATGCAAAGATTGGTTATTCTATTGCGTATAAATGCTATCAGTTTTTTTAAGTTGTTATTTATAAGCGAAACATACGCCTTTAAAGTTGAGACAGAAATGGCAAATTACATATACTGTAAATCCGCACTGTTGTGGACAGCATTTTGATAAATTTTAGAACAAAAATATATATTTCTCGTAGACGGCGCATTATTTTGGCTTGAAATTTTCAGAATTTTCATAAGAAAATATGCTCTTTCAGATAAAAATGAAAGTAAAATTTATGAAAAAATCACGAAATGTCACTTTAAGCTTCTTCAACAACTGCATGCGCAGGTCCGGATATTTTTCCCTGGTAGAATGCAACCGAGCCTACCAAACATATTTATGGCATTTGTTTTTGCAATATTAACCCATTACCAGACAATAACTCTTTTTGACTCCACACAAGATAATGGCTTTGAAAAGCATAGTGGAAATAGAAGAAATTGCTTTTGACAAGCAATTTCTTCATTTCCCACAATGTTTTCAACTCAAAAAGACAAAACATGTTGAATTCCATTCACTTAATATTTTCGTCTACAACGTCTTTGAATTCTGGCCAAACTAAAATTTTGCTGTTTGGAAAAGGGTTAAAGGACAACCTTACTAGTACGAGTAATGGATGATACATTCTTAACTTTTTTGACAAATACGCTCAGTCAGAATGCATTTATTCTTTCTTAAATTTTAATCATGAATATCTCATTCCCCTCATATATTTCTTTAGCCTCTTTTCAAAACAGAGAACATTCATGGAAAGTTATTTTGTCGAATATTTTTCTGTCGCATTCCTTTTTTCATGATTTTTTCCAGACCCCCTGTCCATCTCCAGACGCGTACAAGATCTGTACCATCTGTTTGTAAACAGAATTGACTAAGGACGAATTTAGAGGGGGGTAAGGGGGGTCTGGAACCCCCCCCCCCCCCCCTCCTGGCATTGGCCAAAAATAAAATTTTGACTGTATAACTTTAGTGTAATGTTACATATCGCTGCTTTTCAACAAAAACCTCATAACTGCAGCTTAAACAAGCTGCAGTTACGATGTTTTTGTTGAAAAGCAACTTTTTTTTATCACGCTGTAAGCCGTCAAAATCTCGAAAATATTTCGTTACGTGATTCTCCACCGTGAAAGGACATGCTGATACGGAAGTTCGGTTTTCCTAAATGCTGCCAGGATCCAATTCTTTAAGATTCCAGCTCAATAGCAATTAATTTTGTGCTAGAAATAGGATAGGTTTACTAGTATGTTTTGATAAATCGTCGGCGTTGTTATAAAATCTCGTAACTACGGCTTGAATCAAGCCGTAGTTACGAGATTTTATAAGAACACCTACGAAATACTATCGTTGGTCAGAGATTACGTCACGATTAACTGAATAAAATCGTTCCCTATCAGGCAACAATATTTTTTGCTGTATGGTCACATCAAGATATTTTTTCTTCTATTGAAAACCAGACTCTCGTATCTGAGTGATGGTATATTTTTTTCTATTTTGAGGATATTGGCAAGGGAAAACTATTCGCCACGAGCGAATTTTTTCTTTAACCCTTTCCAAAAACATGATCACATTGTTTTGACTTTCGTAATTCAAAATACCGAGAAAAAAAAAATAAAATTAATATAGCCAATAATCAGCACCCCTCAACAGTTTTCCATGACATACAATTGTTCTACTTTTGACTTGTATTTTGCTGTCTGTAGCAGCTTCCAAAGTGGATTCGTCCACAATTTCGCGGTTTTGTAAAGGGTTATGTCACATCTTGATTTTTTTTTACAAATTACGAATACGCATATTTGGTAGGCCTAAAAGTTTCAGGTAGTCCACTTCGAATGAAAGTCACGCGATATCGGAATTTTTCTTGCGACGTCGTTAACATTTGTTATGTATCCGAACCCATTTTTAGGCGACGCCGTTAACATTCGGCGATGGAACGTCCCACCGCCACAAGTTCACGACGTAGCCCAAATAATTCCGACGTCGCATGAATGTAATTAGGGGTGTACCGCCTTAACGATAAGATACAAATGATCAGGAATTTAGGGTACACAATTTGAAACCCAACATGGATCCAGATCGGCACGTGCGTCAGTGTAGTCTGACCAAGATTACAATGCTGTCCTGTAGCTGTCATAGTTTATCCCATTGCTGCATATTGACACCTTTTGACTCCCCCAAATGAAAAGGTTTGGGAAAACATCGTGGACAATGAAGAAATTGCTTGTTATAAGCAATTTCTTCATTGTCCACAATGTTTTCTTACCAAAAATTGTCAATTTTTTTAAATGTCATCAACTTGAAATTGTCGTCTCCAACGCCTTTCAAATTGGAAGAGTCCAAAATTTTCCGTCTGGTAATGGGTTAAAAGAAAAGAATAAGGCTAATGTAGACCATAAATTTTGCAATGAAAGTGAGGGGTGAATTGCTGATTAAATTTCGAACATTTTTTTTAAAAGTCAATGTAAGACTCGTTTTTCATGAATAATGGGAGAAAACTCATACAAAATTAAGAATTTGAATGTAGCAAGAGTTTGTTACCTTATACTACAGTAAAAATGAACGCTTCTAAGGATAAATCCACCTTTCCTTCTGATTTTGTTTATTTCTATAATCCACCAAAACATGGGTTAGATTTAGATTGAATTGAGTTACACGTCCCATTCAACTGCTAAGGTCATATGGAGACAGTAGGGGGAATCGAACCAGCGACCCCACCGCGTTACCACTGCACCAAATCTGCCCCTACCAAAACATGGGACAGCTGCATTTGTAATGACCCTGCTTCGGCAATGTTTACATAAGACAATCAACTAACGGACTATACCGACGGAAATTAAATTATACCGAGTTAATTTTGGTAGACTATACCTCATATCAACAGAAATTCAAGCAGGGGGGGGGGGGTGATTTTGTCCGCCCTAGAAATTCTGTCGAGGGGATTTTGACAGACGGTATCTTTTACTTTGGGGACATTTCCTATTACCGTGTACAAAAAAGCACAGAAAATATTGAGGCAAACGGAGAAAATGCTGGTTACCAGCACTTTCGTTCGTTTGCCTCATTATTTCCCCCACTAGCCTGCTATATTGTGAATGAAAACTTTGTCTTGTTTCGGAAATGGTTAAGGAAGAATTGATATCAATTGTTTTTGGATGTTTTTCCAAATCGATATATCGAATCATAACTTACTAAGTTCTTAAAAACGGAAAATTCGCTCCATAATCCCATTATAATGTATACATGAAACTGGATCTGGAAAACGAGTTCACGTAGCATTATAGACTAACCCAAACGATCTGCTCTAGTGCTACTTCTTCATCAACTGCAGGAACTGAATACCATTAACCCATTACCAAACGACATAATTTTACACTGTACGAAATTCAAAGATATTGCAGACGACAGTCTCAAGTGAATGAAATAATACTTTTTTCTTGGCACAAATCATTGTGGGAAATGAAAAAAATTGCTTGTCACAAGGATTTTATTTCTTATCAACCAGATTGATACTTACCTTTTTCAGAACCTTTGTCTTGTTGGGTATCAGAAAGCGTGTGGGGTACCCAGTTAAAATACTACAAAAGCAATTTCTTCATTTTCCATGATGTTTTCCAAAGCCATGATCTTGTGGAGAATCAAGTATCATAGTGTGGTAATGGGTTAAGGGATATTTTCCCAGAACACAGCTAAATTGTTTTGATCACTCGGATCAGATCCTAAGGTATAAGCATCAGGGGCCAGATTCATCAATATATTTAAGACGTATTTTTGACTTGCCGGTGTCATACGATCGAGACCTGGGTTATGCGATTGTTGTTTTAAGGGGGGATGCTCCAGTTTCCTATTTTTTTCCCAATAATAGAATTTATTTATATTTTGTATGTTGAAATTACATGTTATTACCAATTGAAAAATGAAATAAAAATGGATGGTCAGCGATCTTGTTTGATTTTTATAGGCATTCGTATCACATACCCCTACATCGAAAGAATGCACAATTTCTTGCACCTGTCCAAGGTCACTAAAATGCTAATTAAATGCTGTATGTTCATCGTTTAGTCCCGCAAACGAATTTAAAGTAACATCTTGCATTTAATAAGAACAGAAAACCCCAAAAATATACCATTATAAACGTGTAGATGTATAAAACAGCATGCTCACGTGTTCGGTTAGATCAACGAAGCTGGAGTATTTTATGTCAAAATTTGCATATTTTTGGAAATAATTCAAGTTTTACATAATAGAATTTGATAAAACTCCCTCATTGTTTTAAGCAACATGTCCTGGTAATAATTCAAAAAGAAAATGTATAGGTCAGCGCACTTATTAATGAATTACAGCAACTTTTATCAGCTACACATGAATAAAATGACGCAAAACAGTGGTAACTGCATACACACTTACGACTGTCTTGCTCTAAATAATCGATTTCCAACTTGAGGAAATCAGTTTTGCATAATAAATACACTTTTACCGTCGTAAATGGTAAATTGTAATAATGTGTTATATTATTGAAGATATGGTAGCGAAACATATTGGTACGAAACGTTTAATTTACTATAGTAATGACCGAGTGTTCCGAATAACTGGAGCATTCCCCCTTAAGCGATTTTTAAGACATTGCTAAGTCAAAAACACGACTTACATGTTTTGATGAAACAGGCCCCTGATATATACAACCGTGCTCAAGTGCTTATTTTGTCCGATACAGCTGTTTGGTTCATAGATAGACCTTTCCCAAACCACATACTCTTATTTGGCCTTCTGGAATATTTGAATAAATCTTGAAACACGAAACTTATAATAAAGTCACGGCATCATAGCGTATGTTTTACCTAATACTCGTATGTAAACAAGGGAGATATCGTTCTTAATTTTCAACACAATTTTGCATGAGTTGGCGCGAATCTTGCAGGTGTGAAACAAACCATGACGTAATTTCGGACAAACAAACATTATTTCGTTGGTGTTGTTATTAAATCTCCGTAGTAACGAGATTTTATAACAACACCGACGGTTAATCAAAACATAACGGTAAACCTAGTCTATTTTTAGCACCAAATTCATTGCTATTGAAAGCAGATGACAACATAATTGATGTAAAAGTTTTAAAAAACAACAACAGAAAACTAAAAGAAAGGAAAAACTACTTGTTACCAGCAGTATCTACTTTTTTCTTATTTATTCATAGACTTTCCCTGATTGGGACGCAAAACTCGGTATTATTTGGGAAAGGGCTAGATTTTTATCAGCCATTTGTACAACAACAATAACAACGTAACACCTATCAGAAATAAGCAAAACGTTCCCATGGTAACGTATGATTGTTAGTCTTTTCAATATGAATTATCATTAATTTCTGACACAAAAGTAGTGACTAATAAGTTCGAAATCAGTTTACCTTTTCTCACATGATGGCAAGGTCTGACGCCCTAAAAAGTATTTAGGCTTTAGAAAAAAGGTGGGAAAGGAAGAAATTGTTTGCACGACAGGCAATTTCTTCATTTTCCACAATGTTTTCTAGCCAGCAGACAAAAATGTGAAAATCACTTAAAATTGTCTGCAGTACCTTTCAAATTGGACCAGTCTAAAATGTTGCCTTGTGGATAAGCCCTGCGTTCGGTTAAGACAATACTAGCCTTTTCATTCGGAATATTCGGCCAATTCTTTGAAATTTGGGTCAAAGAAGTTGCGAATGTTGGTAACGTTACTTAACAGTTTTAGTCCATGGGCCCATAACCGAAACCCTCCCCCCCTAGTGGGATTTTTGAAGACCTATATTTTCTTGAAGCTAATTATGTATAGTAATGGATTCAGGTTGTTGTTCAACTTAAAAGTGCTGGATAAGCAAATGGCGGGCTTGTTACCATGGCAACCGTCCATTTTTCTACATTCCAGCGCTTGGATCAATTAATTGCAATAAAATTACTTATTTTTGTCATAAATCTTTCAAAATAGTTTTGAATTATTATCAAGATATTTCTCCCACAATATAGATATTTTTTAGAAAATTTGCTAATTTGCATATTCATGAATATTAATGAGAAAGTAGAAAAATGTGTTTAATTTGCTAAAAACAAGACTTTTCTAGTGAATTTAAACCTCTCTATCAGGTAGGATTTTTGAAGATCTATATTTTCTTGAAGCTTATGATGTATTTTAATACATTCACATTGTTATTTGATTTAATAATGCTGGATAAGCAAGTAGTTGGCTTGTTACCATGGTAACCACCCATTTTCATTCGTTCCAGTGCTTGGATCAATTAATTACAACAAAATTACTTATTTTGGTCAGAAAACATTGAGGCTAGTTTTAAAATGTTGTCATCACATTTCTCTCACAACCAAGATATTTTTCAGAAAATTTGCTAATTTGCATATTCATGAATATTAATGAGATTGTGGAAAATATGTGTTTAATTTGCAAAAAGACGACTTTACTAGTTTACTAGTGAATAGAAACCCTCCCCACCATGTGGGATTTTTTAAGACCTATATTTTCTTGAAGCGCAGGAAACATGTTAATGAATTCAGGTTCTTGTTTGATTTAAAAGTGCTGGATAAGCAAATGGCAGGCCTGTTACCATGGCAACTGCTCATTTGCCTACGTTTCAGTACTTGGATCAATTAATTGCAATACAATATTTTATAATACTTATTTATGATATATACTTATTTTGGTAATAACACATAAGACTAGTTTTAAAATTTCAAAGAGACATTTTTTTGAAATCATTTTCATTTAGCTAATTTGCATATTCATGAATATCAATGAGAAAGTAGAAATATGTGTTTAATTAGCTAAAACAAGGCTTTTCTAGGGAATAAACATGCTAAGGCATTTCGTTTTAAAAATGCTTAATGTTTCAAATGGATAAAAATACTAATATATCAATAATAAGTTCATAAACGATATTCATCAGAATACGGGCTTATTCGCATTCACACTTATTTGCATACTTTTCTCTAAATGGCAAATAAAATCTCAAATATTCTGTAATTATGTTAATGACTTTCATTTTTGCATCTTTTTCCCTAAAGTGTGTACTTGTTGTGTTTGAAACTAAAATTTCATGATTTACCAATTAAAAGGGAGAATCTTAACAGTATATGCTCTGAAAAATTACCATATAAATGGCAATAAAATTCCATTTAGCGCAAGTGACACGCTGAAAACTTTAACCTACTTTCTTTGATTTTTTTTCTATGTGAAATACAGTTTTCTTTTATACAAGAAACTTTATTTTGTTAAAGTGAAGTACTAGAAAATTGTAAGGCGTTTTTAATAATGAATTCCCATTGGAGTACAAGTATGGTCACCTTTGATTTATGCCATTTTTGCCTTGCAATGCATGCTTTTTTACATTTCGTCGGTGTGAATACAAAACCTTGTATCTCGTTTTTTGGAAGATTTTAGAGGGGAAGAAAATAGTTTAATAATTTTTCCGAAACTGAAGGGTTTTACTTGAAATTCGGACATATTGTTCACATATAATGTGTCTTTAATGATCAGTAGTATTATCCCAAAACCCGTTTGAATTGTCTAAAGTGGGCATACAAGTGTGTACTTTGAAAATCGCCAGAATTGACATACGAGGTTTTGCATTTACGCCGACGATTTGCTCCAAGTTTAAACTTAACAATACTATTGGAGACATGCTGTGCAGAAGAGAAATCTTCCCAACCACTTCTATTAATTGGAATGCTATGTTACAGGAACATAGTTTACCAAATATATTCTAATAAGCGATAGTTGAAAGTGGACAATTTCATATTTGCACTGTCATGTTCATTAATTGATGATTTAAAATTGCATATAATAGCAACTGAATTATTCATTTCTTTATCAAATTGCATTCAAGTGACAACGTTTTACACCTTTATAATTCAGCAAACTTATAATATGTGATAGTATAAACAGTTATAGATTGTACATTATGTACCTTATTGGATACCAGTGCTTCGAAGACACTTGATTTGTGATGAATCCTCGTATTAGTGTAACAAAATGCTGTTTTGAAAGATTTCGTTTGAATAGCAAACACAATTTGCAATTTCTGTTGATTAGATGAGAGGGAACACATCATATATGAGATATGCTCATGCATTTCTTAATTCTTTCAAACATCTTCACCACAAAATAGTTTTTTGAATTCTAACTTTTGTGGAAGACAACAAGCTAACCTCAGGATGAGGTAAAATCCATAAAACACAAGGGCTAGCTATGAATATCACATATAAGTAATTTCCAATCAACGAAGGAGTCCGCGATTTATATATGTCATTATATATGCACAAAATTGTCTAAATTTACGGTTATTAGAAAGCCGTTTCACAAACAAGAGAGAGCCTGCTATGGTTCGACACTTGTATTGAAAAGGGAATGAAGGTAAAACATGCATGCTGAGTTTACTGGTCTTCTGTACCATCTTATTCTCAAGTAAAATATCGCTGTGGTGGGGGGTATAACGCGACAGAGAAACTGAAGAAGATGATGCTCGGTCTGAAGGCAAAGTTGCAACCACTATCGACGGTATGTGTCATACACTCACAGATCTGGTATACTTGATGAGCGAAGTAAAGTAAGAAATTGTCCATGCATTATCTTATTCAAGATATTGCTTGATCGCAAAAGGATGCACAATATTGCAGATTGTTGGGTCTAAAATTCATCAACGATAAGAAAATGACAAAGAGATTACCAGTTCTTGTTGAATTCTTATGAACGAGAAAATGTCCAGTGTCCTAGGTACGTTGGTATTGAATCCCAAAGGCCAAGAAAATTATTCAATATATTACAGACAAGGTTCAGTATTCAATGTTTTGGGACAATTGGGGGTTGCAATAAAATATTTTGTTGGAAACATTACCCAAGAAATGTTTAATTAACGAAGCATACTATGCCAAGTTGCTAGACAATCTGAAGCAGACCATGCGTGAGAAAGGTTGCGGCAAACGCTCAAAATGTGACCGCTGCTTGCAACAGGAAATTACATTAGTACACAATTGCCGAAGTAAAATGGACGCTGTCGAGAAAAATGGGTATCAATTTAGATCACACCCTTCCTATCCACATGACCTTGCTGCTATCGACTTCTTTCCTAGAAGGGATATGAATGGTTGCAATTTTAAGTCTCATGAAAAAAGTTATTGATGCAGTTTTGGTGTGGTACTTTGGAAAGTTCTCGGACTTCTTAACTTCTGGACTGATGTTACTTGACCACCTTTAACATTGATTAATTTGATTTTAACTCCTTTTTCAACTGCTATGGTCATATCGTTTGGTCAAAGCGCATATGCCTGGATGGAAAGTATTTCAAGAGAAAAGATGTCGATCTAAACATAAAAAAGGTTAGGTCAGTTATTCATTGACCCTTGCTCGTATTTGAGCACTTAGGCAGATTACATAAAATACATATTAATGTATTGTATTATATGTCATGTAAATTAACAGTGAAGAAGCCATTTTCAGCGTGGCAAAATTGTTGATATTGGTGTTTTGTATTCAACATATCCACCCCACAAAAAAGAGCTTAAACGCTGTATGACCAAAATAAGCCTTAATGTCTTAATACCCTCTATAACACCTATAATCCAAAGCGTCCCTTGTCCATGTAAGACTTAAAACCTTCATGCAAAAAGATGCCAATGACGTACTCCAATGTGGACTCATTATTAAAGAATCGGGTACATGGTTTCTGTCAAAGAGGGAAAATACGTATCTCTCCTAGAAAATAATCAATTTGGATTTTCTTCAGTACTTAATTTATGGGAATGGGGATTTATTACCATTTATACGGTAATTAGGACCGTTCTGGAAATATAGATTTTCAAGGTTATGTCATTTATTTACTTGTTGAATCATGTAGTTTTGATAAGAAATTGAAATACATGTGAAAATACAATATTAAGTGCAGAAAATTTGCAGAAATGAAAAACATTTTACATCATTTTTGCATATTTGAGATTTTGGCGGCCATTTTGAAAATTAAAAAAAAATGACAAAAATGCCTATTATAAGCATGGCAGCATTCTTTTCGATTTAATATACTCAATTTTCCTAAGAAATGGTCTCATTTACATACAGAACATGATAACAAATTATAGGGCAGTGATATTTCGATATTTAGTCAAGTGGTCATTTTGCGGCGGCCATCTTGAAAATCATTTGAAATGTCGAGTATATCCTAGAATGTCGATAGTCAACACTTTGATTTTTATTGCAAGGCATCTAATAAACACTTTAATACAAATTCTAGCAATTATTCGCCGTGGAAATGATTTCCAAATGCAAAGTAAATATAAACAAAGGCAATATCTATACTATTTTTCTCTTGTTTTACATATTCAAGGGGCATAATTCGTGCTAATTTTGGTGTGAAATTATCTTTTACTATTTAACGATGTGAATTGATAAAATCTATAAGCATTTTGGTCATCTGCGCTTAAATTTGGGTTATTTTGGATCCCATGAATATGTATACGGTGAGTTATAAACAAGTATTTTTTTGTAATTCAAGGGGAGATAATCAATCGTTCCGCATATGCTTATCCAGCACTTATATATCAAACAACAAGTTGCATTTGAAAGGGAATTCATTAAGCTTTACAATGATATAGGTGTCATAAAATCCCGGTAGGGGGGGACCTAGGGTGTAGCCAGCCCACGGACTATTTGTCTACTTAACGCAGGACAGGATCTCGCTATTGTCGATTCTAATTAACCTAAATCACGTGGTAGGTATACTCTCATTGACCTACAACATGTGTCGGGCAACAAAATTTATATATATATACTGATATATCAATAATAATAATATAAATGAACACATTCATTGGAAAATCTGCAATTACTTTGGACTCCAAGCAAGCCAAAAAATGGTATGAACATCAACCACAAGCTGTCGTAGAGAACAGTGATGTTACAGTACTGTGGGACAAACTAGTGAATACTGATAGAGAGATCAAGGCCAACAGACCAGACATCGTCATCAAGAACAAATCGTCGGTGTAAATGCAAAACCTCTTATGTCGATTGTTGCGATTTTCAAAGTACAAACTTGTGTGTCCAGTTAAAGACAATTCTTGCTGGTTTTGAGATATTTTTACTGATCAGTATTAATGACAAATCATTTATGAACAATGTGTCCAAATTTCAAGTAAAACATTTCAGTTTGGGAAAAGTTATTACACTTTTTTCTATACCCTTTAAAATTTTCCAAAAACGAGATACGAGGTTTTGCATTTACAACGACGAAATTGGACAAGACGTGCATTATGACTGACATGACAGTTCCACCTTAACGCATTCCCAAACTGCAAAATTTTGGACTATTCCATTTTGAAAGCTGTCACAGGCAACAAAATTGGTGTTGATTGAGATATGAGTAGTGTACAAACTTGCTTAGAAAATATTGAGGCAAGAGGAGAAAATGCTGATTATCAGCATTTTCTTCTTTTGCCTCTATGTTTTCCGTAGCCTTTTCTATTAGGGAAGTCAAAAGCATGTCTTGTTTGGGAAAGGGAACTTGAGAAACTATCCAAATATATAGACCTTGAAATAGAAGTAACCAGAATGATAGCTATGGAGACGACAACTGTAGCCTACCAGTCGTTGTAGGTGCGCTTGGTCTCATAAGAAGGGACTTCACAAAAGACTCAAACAAATCCCTGGTGCAACAGTGACCGCGGAAATCCAGAAGATCGTTCTCCTCTGAAGTGCGCATATCAGACTAAGAACGCTTTCAATCACATGACATCAGATGTGCGTTCTTTAGAGCGAGATTTTTTCAGATTTCTTAGGATGTTTTTGATACAGCGTATTTGAGACAGAGATTATAAGCGAGGTGTTCCGAATGTTCCATACTTCATACAAATGACGTCATCATGACGTCATTTGTATGAAGTATGGAACATTCGCAACTACGCGGTTTATGAATCATGGATCATTCGGAACAACTCGGTCGATTCTCTCCTATATAGATTCTACAGAATTTTCCAAGGTGTTCCGAAAGAAGTAAAGAGCAATGGCGGCTCGCAGTGATCGTCTTAAAACTCTTGCTCAAAAGAGCGCTTTATCCTAAAACATCTTAAGAAATCTCAAGATATCTCAAGAAATCTCTCTGTAAAGAACGCGGCTCTGATATGCCCTTAGATTCATGGATTGATTCCGGCATGGATTAATTTCAGTGAAAAAATACCTTTGTACAAAACCAAACTAAATAATGATAAAACCGTCTGGTTTTAGCGTCTCCGCTTATGGGAGTTTTGGAAAGTAATAATGCAAAAGGAAAAAAAACAGTTTTAATGTTTGTGACCCATCACGCTAAAGGGACCTTATGGGAAGTGTGAAAAGTATCGACCCTAGCCTGTCTGCGCAGTCCGCGCTGCCAGACTAGGGCCGATACTTTCCACTCTAAAACAATTTTCTTAAACCAGAATGTTTAACCTTAATCTTAGCATGTGTTCTTTTTGCAAATACGCCATCTGGCTGACTTCTGATGAGCATGACCAGCTTGTCAAAACTTGGATTTTTTAACTTCTGATAAGGTACCTTTTAGCTTGACGGGTCACATTTGCTGAGCTATATTGTCCGCAAGTTATAGAACAGAACAGAACAGTTTATTAGCAAAACTTGTACATAGTACATCGTTTTTTACGAAATACAAAATATTAACAAAATATTACCACATCCGTTATTTCCACGGTGGATAATCACGTGATGCAACAATTTCAGAAAATCTTCATCAATCTTGTTAATACTTGACCGATTTGAATTCGGTTTGAAGCAGGGGAGGTGGACAGACGTCACGCATTAGATGAACGTGCTTGATTTTTTATAAATAAGCCGATAAAAAAGTTATTGAAGATAAACCAAAACTTTGGTTTATCTTCAATAACATTTTCATCAGTTGATTTTTCAAAACTTTATCACGAACAGCTTATTTCTGACATTTTCCCAACTTCTCTGCTTCAATCCGAATTCAAATTGGTCAAGTATTGACAAAAATATTGACGATTTTCTGAAATTCTAAGTCACGTGATTAACCATCGTGATTTGGTCTGTCGCAGAAGCAGATATATGGACAATTTAGGCACAATGGAGATTGCGCCTCATGAGATGGATAACAACTACGGCAAAAACGCCCCACTTTAGGTAAGAAATTGTGCAATTATTTCTTAATTTCAAGCGGTTTGTTGCATATATCCCCGTCTTACCGAGCTCTTTACTACGATATATTCATGACGTGTTTGTACAATATTTCAAAACAAATATCCCAACTCTACTACACACCGTTCATCCAGATACAAAAAAAAAAAAAAAAAAAACACGGATTGGTCTTCCAAACGCGGATGTAAACAATTTCATTTTTGAACGGCGGGAAAAAAGAGTGAGTATTAAAATTTTATTATCTTGATTTTTGTGTGACATACAATGAAAACGTACATATCTTTGCCAATGTTCACTTAAAATCCTGTCTCATAAAATCTGTTAGTAAGAGAAATATATGCTACTGATTCTGACTTTGATGCACGGAAAGAAAAAGAATATTGGTAAGAATGTCTGTAAATCATTATTAAAGCACATAATTATTGTCAAATTGATGTTTCACGGAGGATCGGGGATCGCTTCAAGTGTTTTCTTTACAAGAACCCATAGAAAAGTGTAGAACAAGAACTATTTGAAATTGGGTACTGTCAGTTGCTATGGTGCAACATACCACGGTGCAAATTCTCTATTGTTGTGTGGTATCAGCATCCATGGTAAGTTATAGATGTAATGTGTTTCTGTGAAATATTCCTATCTGACTCAGTAGATGATAATGAACTATCTTTAAATGGTTACAATCTATTTAGAAAGGACAGAAAAACAAGAGGGGGAGGAGTGGCCTGCTACGTAAATTCAAAATTTCAAAGTTTAAGGAGGCATGATCTTGAAGTTGATAACATTGAGGCAATATGGCTAGAACTACGAATCTCAAAACAAAAACCATTCTTACTTGGAAACATCTACAGACCGCCATCAGAAAATAATGATTGGATATCTAGATTTGAACAAATACTCGAATCTGTATATTCTGAAGGAAAAGAAATCATTCTTCTCGGTGACTTTAACTTTGATTTTTCTAATGACAAGACATGTAATCCACTATGGAATGCACTTACTAACTCTTTTAATTTAACACAACTTGTTAACTTACCAACCAGAGTCACAAACAATACATCCACTACAATTGACCATATCTACACCAACTCACCTCATAATATAACCACTATTTCAGTACCAAAACTATCTATTAGTGACCATTACCCAGTGTATTTCACACGCAAGCTTAGTGCAAACCAACCGCATACACCAAACCATGACTATATCACATACAGAAAAATGAACAAGTTTGATGAATGTGCATTCGTTGAGTGTCTCGGGTGTCAACCATGGTCAGTAGTCGAAATCTTTGATGATGTTGATGACTCGTTGGAAAGCTTTATGTCAATATTTTCTGATGCTTTGAATTCACATGCCCCTATCAAACACAAACGCGTAAAAAACAAAAATCTACCAGATTGGTATAAAGAGGACATTGGAAAAGCATCTAGAGAACGAGACAGAGCTAAATCATCAAATGATATACCCCGTTATAAACTTTTGCGTAATAAAACAAAAGCTATGATTTCTCAGGCCAAAAAGTCTTTTTACGCAGAAACAATTAATCAAAACAAGAGAAACCCTAAAATATTATGGAGAAACCTGAAAAATTTGTCAGGTAAGTCAAAGAGCCGACAATCAAATATCATAAATGATGAAACAGGTAATCCTATTATTGATGCTTCAGAGACTGCAGACTCATTTAACAGATACTTTACAAGTGTATTTTCTTCTTCATCCAATAATCAATCCGAGTTATCTACAAATGACAGAAATATAATACAAGAGTCTTTACGAGGAAAACTTCAGTCTGTAGATCAATTTGTAATTCCTCCTCTAACAGAAACCTTTGTTAAAAAGGAGCTTAAATCTCTTAATACGAGTAAGGCAGTTGGTCTGGATGGTATAGGACCAAATTTCCTGAAAATTAGTGCTAATGCAATTTCGAAGCCTTTAACATATATTTTCAACCAAAGCATTTCCTCTTGTAAATTTCCATCTATTTTCAAACAAGCAAAAATTATTCCAGTATTCAAAAAAGGCACAGCGTCCGACACTAGTAATTATCGCCCCATCTCTATTCTTCCAGTCTTATCAAAGATTTTGGAAAGACATATTAGTAATCATCTACAAAACTATCTTCATAAAAACTCTTTAATTCATAAAACGCAATCTGGTTTTAGAAAAAAACATTCTTGTGAGACTGCCCTAACCAATATCATTGACAATTGGATCAATGCAATAAACGATAAGCAGCTTGTGGGAACCATTTTTCTAGACCTTACCAAAGCTTTTGATCTAATTAACCATTCACTTCTCTTTCATAAACTGTCACTTTACAACATAAATGACACTACAATCCGATGGTTTAAGTCATACTTTAGAAATAGAACGCAGAAGGTTGCCATATCAGGACAAATATCATCAGCTCTGGAAATAACATCTGGAGTACCACAAGGCTCGGTTCTAGGACCACTACTTTTCTTAATATACATAAACGATCTTCCTTTGCATCTTGATGCTTCATTCTCAGATCTTTTTGCAGATGATACTACAATTAGTACAACTGCTAAAACTGTTGATGAAGTCATCAACTCTCTTCAAAGCAATCTATCAACTGTTGATCTATGGTGTAAAAGAAACTGCATGGTGCCAAATCCAAAGAAAACCAAGGCCATGTTACTGTCTTCCAACAATACTAACACATCTGAGATATTAAAAGACAGCGGTTCCCTTCATCTGAATGGTGAACTAATTGAATTTTCAACAGTTGAAAAACTACTTGGTGTCCAGGTTGATAATAAATTAAACTGGAAAAACCAAGTGGAGCACATCCTGAAAAAGTGTAACTCTCTTTTATATCTTCTTCTCAGAATAAAATGTTATCTCAATTTACACTCACGAAAGCTTTTTTACAATGCATATATTTTACCACATCTTGACTATTGCTGTACAATTTGGGGTAATTGTAATGCTTCACTTATGAACACAATATACAAATTTCAAAAAAGAGCTGCTCGTATCATACTTGACAAAAGGTTGGACACTCCTAGTAGTGACATGTTTCGGGAACTAAATTGGATGAAAATTCAAGACAGAATTATTTACAAAAAGGCAATATTCATCTACAAGTCTCTTAATAAAGAATTTCCAGATTACATGACACAAAGTTATAAGAAATCAGACAATACTAAACTAAGATCACATAGTCAACAAACTCTAATTATTCCCAAACCAAGGATTGAGTTCTTTAGAAAGTTCAAACTCCCTTGCATACTCAGGTCCTAAATTGTGGAATCAGATTCCACTTCATGTCAGGAGCGCAGATGACTTGAAAACATTTAAATCTGCATTCCTGGCATGGTGGAACACAACTAACACAAGTATTTCTATACCTTGAATTATCCAGATGTTGAAATATTTTATGTTATACATTAATAGAATGTTGACTTTGATAAACTATATAGCTCACAGTGAATGATCTGGCAGAGCAGCCCATGCTAATCAAATGGGATGTTCGGCCAGGTCATTTATTGGGAGCTAAAATATTGCTCTAAATATGAATTGCTATTTCATTTTGTATATTTGTTTGTAACTTGTAAAATTGTTTATATTGTAAATATGTGTAAATTCATAGAGGGCCACAAGGAAGACTGGGCTTGCCCAATTGTGCTACCTCTTAAAATAAAGTCTTTATTATTATTATTATTATTATTATTATTATACTTTGAAGCAAACTAGGCTAATTTTTAAACATGGCTTTAGACACCCAATTTTTTTTCCAGTTTGATGATTGGTATAGATTTATTCCATAGATATCGAAAACTTATTCTGAAGAGATATTTGCTCGAAACCAGTTAAATAATTTCTACAAATATAAAACAAAAGGGAAAGTAGACGAGAAAATGGTGATTTACGATTTAAAATCGCTTGTATCTATAGTTTACTCAAATCTTTTGTTCTGAAACTGCAGCACCCTCAAGATAAATTTTGCATCAGCTCTGCACAAACACTTTTTATATAGCAGCAAAAGGCTATATGTTGGTGTTTTCTTACCTTGTGTATTCCCACGGTGTTGTTTTTCACATCCGCGTTTGGAAGACCAATCTGTGTTTTTTGTATCTGGATGAACGGTGTGTACCAGAAAAACGACGAAAAAACCAGATCGTTTTTCTGGTCGGTTGGGATCAATTTTGGGGAAAGTAGAAGGACTTTTCAAATAAGTCATGTATCCGAGGAAAGAGCTCTGTAAGGCGGGGTACATGCAACAAACCGCTTGAAATAAGAAATAATTGCACAATTTGTTACCTGAAGCGTAGCTAATTTGACCATAGATGTTATCATTTCTTTTCCTGGTCGGTTGTGATCAATTTTTGGAAAAAAGTGAAATGATTCCACAAATAATTTATATTTCTGAGAAAAAAGCTCAGTAAGTCTGGACAACGACAGCAACAAAACCTAAATGGTTGCAGCATAACTTATATTCGCTCAAATATATTTGAGATAGGATCTGGAAAAAACGTCCCTTAAGGCTTTTGAGTCCAACATAGATCCAGATCAGCCTGTGCATACACACAGTCTGATCAGGATCCACGTTGTTCTCTAGTAGCTTCTTCATTACCTGTAGTAACTTAAAGAGAGCAGCATGGATGCAAATTGGACTTCATTTGACAACAGGCTGATCTTGAAGCTCATTTTTTAAAATGCTATAAGGGACGTTTTTCCAGATTCAGGCTCATTTCTATTTAAGATATCCCCTTTCCACACATTGTCGCACCATTGACAACATTCGTTGAGCCAAACTGCGCCTAAACTGGTACAGGTCCGTCTGTCCATCCTTGATTGTGCATTTTCCAGGATATTGACCCACCAACATGCAATGGATGCTTTCCAATTTTCAAACATACGTACGTTCTGTGTATTTTCCATGCCAAACAGAGGCAACGAAATGGTGGCCACGTGTTTTCATGTACCCAAAATACATCAAACAGTCCTGAAAAGAAAGATGGATTCTGGCTCAAAAATGAGAAGAATTATCACTCAAAAGCACCCAAACCTTAGCCCAAAATTATTCGTGCATAGAACAAGGCATGATCAAAGGATGGACAATTTTTTATAGAACATTTTAGCACTATATGACCTAGGAAGTATTTGCCAGTTTGACCTCACACCAAATGAAATAAATAAAGGCCGACCGACCCCCATTTCTCCATGGGTAACCACAGGTAAGAGACGAAAATGTGCATTACTAGATGTAAAGCGGAGACTGATATAATAAGTTCAAAGCCTGTTTACCTTGCTGTTGTCGATTCTAATTAATCTAATTCACGATGTACTCTTATTGACCTGTTTCATCAATATCTTCTTATGTTGTTTTCCTATGTACCGGTTTTGTACTGTTGTTTTTGTTGAATAAATGTTAGTTCAAATTCAAACCAGTTACAGATGCAAAATATTCAACTATCTGCATTGATCCCTTCAAAACAAGGGACTGAAAATTAAAAGAGGGTCAGACAAACGGAGTTTCGCGGGTAGAAATTTTTCTTGGCTCTTACAGTCATCCAGAGACAATAATCTGACCCGACTTTCTCTTTAGTTGCAGAGGCCATTTTCAAGTTGAAATTGGGGGCCTATAACTATTTTCTGTGTATGATACAAAACTATTTTCTGTGTATAATACATTGTGGAAAATAAATTCAATTTCCACAATGTTTCTCCAATCCTTTGCTTTTTGGTTAGTAAAAAGATCGACAATGAGTTGGATTGGGTTAACAGTAACTGAAAGAATCCGCGTTTAATTTTAAGTCGGAATTTCACGTAATGACATTCAATTACTGTAAAACAGGCATGAGGTATCCATCCTTTTTTCCGATAAACGCGCGGCAATTTATCAGACTGTTTCTGCTTACAACGCGGCTGTTTCATTTCTATATATACCCTACCACAAAGTCAATAGATTGTTAGTATGATAGAGTACGTGTTACGGTAACATTGGACTTTTTTCTATACTGGTGTTTAAATGTATGGATTTTAGAAGTGGTCAGGTAAATGTTAATTATGGTTTCATTAATTTAGTACCAAACGACAGAATTTCAGACGGTTTCTGTGTTACTGCTGTTTCATTTCTACATATACCCAACCACAAAGTCAGTAGGTTGTTAGTATGATAGAGTACGTGCTAACACAAGGTAACATATACTGTTGTTTAAGCGTATGGATTTTTGATGTGGCCAGGTCAATTTTGATTATTTTTTCACTAATTAGTACCAAACGACGAAGTTTCAGACGGTTTCTGTGTAACCATTTGGCTATACATGAATACGGAACCACCAAGTCGATACATAGTTAAGGTTTACAAACTGAGAATGAAATGCTGAGCCATAGGCGAAAATTGAAAAGTGCCAGTAATTCCTAAACTGAGTTACATTTCCATTCCAAATACAAACATTATAAGCATTTTGTATGGTTTAGAATTTTGACTCAATGCGTACTTATGGAAATATTTGACAAAAATGTTCAAA
This sequence comes from Fragum sueziense, assembly GCA_963680895.1. NCBI lineage: Eukaryota > Metazoa > Mollusca > Bivalvia > Cardiida > Cardiidae > Fragum > Fragum sueziense. Next base: position 74,272,131 of record OY804593.1, on the reverse strand, counting down.
ATTACCTCCCTTGTATATGAATGTAGAGTGAAATAATATTTGTAAATATTTTCTTCTTGAAGCATTATCTTGAAATCCCGTACGGTGAATCAGCTTATGTGAAGTGCATTTACAAGTGTGTGTAATTTGATGCATTTCGTATGGCTACAAAGTGGTATTTTCATTCTCAGTTCGTAAACCTTAATTCGATAAAGTAAGTGCAATGATAACACTGGACTTTCTCTAAATAGGCGTTTAGATGCAGGGATTTTAGAAAATTTAATTACATGTACCTTAAACATTTTTGTCGTAATCGACCATTCAAAATTAGGAAGAAGTTGAAGATGACAAAAAGTCAGTGTTACTGAAGTTACGAGAATTGTATAATGTCAATGTATACAAGGGAGTTCTAGTCCTAATCTTCGTTGCAATTTTACACATTTGGTTCGAATCTTACATGACTTTGTGTGAGGTAGCTGCAAAGTTGAAAACGTCGCATGAAAAAATACAGTGCTTTGCATGGGCGGATCTAGAGGGTGTGTGTGTGGGGGGGGGGGGGGAGGGGGACGGGTCCGGACCCTCCTGGCATTGGCCGAAAATTGAATTTTGACTATATAGATTTAGTGCAACGTTACATATTTACTACATTTTAAGCCATAATTTGGGCTTGGACCCCCCCCCCCCCCCCCCCGGAAAAAAATTGGGCTTTGACCCCCCTGGAAAAAATCCTGGATCCGCCCTTGCTTTGGTAGTTAGATATTGTGTTGTTTACGTTGGTAAGTTTTGTAAACATGTGTCGTAATAACATGACCGAACTATCCCTTTCCCAAACCGCAAATTTTTAGGATGATCCACTAAAAACTGCCACAAATGACAAAACGGAAGTTATTAAAGATAAGCTTTGCGTAAAATATGGCTCAGAAAATATTGAGACAAAAGGAGAAACTGCTGATTATCAGCAGTTTCTTCTTTCGTTTCAATGTTTTCCCAAGCCGTTTCTATAAGGGACGTCAAAACCAGTTGGTCTTGTTTGGGAAAGGGCTATACAGGGCTTTCTGTCGAAGGTTAAATTGTTCCTTTTTCTCATTGTATTCAAAATATTCAAAATATAGACTGTAGAAGTACAGGAGTACTGGTGTGAATTATCTTCCTAAACGCACTGTTATATATAGAAACTGAGAGACTTCATTAATTTTGTTCCCATTATTAGAGGAAGCTCAGCAGATCGTAGGCAGATAAGGCGGACAATGTTGGAACGATCACGTGAAGGCTCTGAATGGTCATGCAGATCCCGGTGAGGAAATGATAAGTCGGAGTTTCAAAATGGTAATATAGGTCACACAGGTGTGTACACACCACGAAAACAGTTGCATATAAAGTAAATGAAATATGTTGATTATGTTTATCTTACAAAATTAGATATCCGAATGTTGTGTCTAACTAGCTATTGTTTTTGTTTTGGCATACATGTACCTGTTTGTGAAAAAATTGTTTTCAAATGGTTGCTCACGGAAAGATATTATGCTTAGCGATCAATCACCTAGAAAATGTTGTCTGTATTTAGCCATATCTGACAAATGAGTCCAATTCGTATGTACATGTCAACAAGGAAACGTTGCTTGTACTAAATTGTATCCTAATTTGCGTGGATTAATCATAGCTTGTCAAAACAATCGACTTTCATGACCCTCGACCCATTTGGCTGGCCCCGGAATGGTAACTGCCTGACGACGGATTGGTTTCAGGTAGAATTCGGATTGGAAAGAGTCATTTTCAATCAAGAGAACGGATTGGTTTCATCCTTAGCTTTTTTCTAAATCGTTCTAGAAGACAGCAAAGCTGTAAAATTATTCATTTTGATATATATGAGTTTCCATATAAGAAGTACTTTTAATTTTCTTTTTGTAGGTTTCTACCGATAGGCATAAAGATGGAATTTAATTACCACTACTGTGCGTTTGGGACCATTTATTTTTCAACGTGCATCAGTAACATCAATCAGCACTACAATAGAGAAAAAATAAAGATCCAGAGACAAGAACTAAGAACTGATAATGGAATATTATATAGAACAATGAATTTCTCCACCATTGTTTCAGATGAATAAAGACATAACAAGAGGACCATGATGGTCCTATATCGCTTACCTGAACCAAAATGATATGATCATCACTTTTATTCAATCCAATTGATATTTATGACTTTAAGACTGAAAACTAACTTATGGCCAATAAAAATGTGAAAATCAAATTCATCCGAGATCTTATGGTCACCAACATTGTGTCCAAGATTTGTCTTAATTAGTCAATAATTGTAGATTCTAGAGTGTACACAAGGTCGAAAACGGCAAATTCAAGGGCATATAATTCTCACCTTTCTGCTCAGATCAGACTGGAAATTCTAATCATCCAAGGTCGTATGGTCCGCAACATTGTGTATAAGTTTTGTCTTGATTGATTAATAATTGTAGATTCTAGAGTGTAAACAAGGTCAAAAACTGCCAAACATGGCAGTTTTGTCAAATTAAAGGGCACGTTACTCTCAACTTTCTGATCAGATTAGACTTAAATCGAAATAATCTAAGATCGTATGGTCGAAAACATTGTATCCAAGATTTGTCTTGATTGATTAATATTTGTAGATTCTAGAGTGTAAACAAGGTGGAAAACAGCCGAAAATGGCAATTTTGTCAAATTCAAGGACACATAACTTTCGACTTTCTTATAAGATCAGACTGAAAATCACACTCATCTGAGATCTTATGGTCCCCAACATTGTGTCTAAGTTTTGTCTTGATTGATTAATATTTGTAGACTCTAGAGTGTAAACAAGGTCGAAAACAGCTTAAAATGGCAATTTTGTCAAATTCAAAGGCACGTTACTCTCAATTTTCTGATCAGATCAGACTGAAAATCTAACTCATGTGAGATCTTATGGTCCCCTACATTGTGTCCAAGTTTTGTCTTGATTGATAGATATTTGTAGATTCTAGAGTGTAAACAAGGTGGAAAACAGCCGAAAATAGCAATTTTGTCGAATTCAAGGGCACATTACTCTCTAATCAGATCAGACTGAAAATCGAACTCATGAAAGATCTTATGGTCCTCAACATTGTGTCCAAGTTTTGTCTTGATTGAATAATAATTGTAGATTCTACAGTGTTAACAGGGTCGAAAACAGCCGAAAATGGCAATTTTGTCGAATTCAAGGGCACCTGAAACCTGAATAGAGAAGATTAGAGTTAGTAATTCTGGGCGATTTTACGGCGCCGTAGCCGAAACGTTAAACACGTTGTCGCTGAGCAAAATTGATGCACTTGAAACTCGAGTTGAATTTTAACATGCTTATATAACGTTTGTCTACAGGCACACTATAAAAACAAGTTTCATCGAAAGATTATCAATTCTATTAGTATGCATCGTTTTCTTGCACATTTGAGGATCCACGGTATCAGAACACATTTGCTTTTTTTTTCGAACTAGGACATATCACGGTGCGTAGCATGCCATCACGACTAGTGACTTGATGACCAGGACACATACTGTAGTTACACACCACTGGCCTGCGTTGTTTTCTGATATGTGAACTTTAGAACAGAGACGCGTCCATTCACCTACCGCACCACCCAAAACGTTGTAACAATTTCGTATTGCTGTTATTCAAGAGTGAAACAAAATGCCTCAAGAGGTCGCATTGCGAGAAAGGTCCCTTCTCTGCGACGAAGATGCCGGGGTTTAATTCAAGCTCTAGGTGGACACACTCGTTATTGATTGACTTGACCCCTATCAGTCTAAAATAATCAGATTTGAACCTAATGTGTGTTTAAAACATTTTCTACCTTTCGCATTTCATAGCCCTTGCTTGTTGTTCCCATCATATCAACGAACGAAGTACCTCTGCGGAATTAAATGTACTCCGTATATGTTATTTCATGTAGTCTTTCTATAGATGTTTCCTGTTCCAAATAATACTCGGTGGTTTTGATGTCCAAATTAAAGAAAGCATTAACATTGGTTGAAATAAAGTAAATGATGATTATCAGTAAGTTCTCCTTCACAGCATTTCACACTTTCACTTTTTTCTGTAAACTAATGAAGTCACTGATCAAAACACGGTACATCGGCTTACATCACAACACAACAGGGGTGTCTAATTAATTTCATTTACTCTTTACTGGTGCGAAAACAGGATTTCTGTGACGGGAGTTCGGATATATACAAATAGGGAGGGGGTTCGTTTCCTAGTATTACACAAAATTTGGAACAGAATTTCTGCATGTAAAATGAAATAATCAGAATACAGGTTAGGGTCGCTCCCACCCCTTCTTGACCCGCCACTGCTTTAAGCTTTCCTCGCAACATTATTATATCAGAACATAACAGACACTTTAGCAATAGAAAAACACATTTTCCTTTGATTTCCTGAAAGGCTGAATTTGAAATATCTATTAAACAACAACGTGAATTACTCGGCTAAACTTCAGCCATGGAACCAGTATTAATAAAACAACTTATTAGCCAAGGTAGTCGAAGACCGCTTAAATGTGACAGGACTTTCAGATGACAATATAATGCAATCTCGTGTAGAAGTCGCCATAGCAAAGAACTTAACAGAAAATGAGGGAAAAAACTGGTTACAAGCATTTCTTCGTTTCCTGCGATGTTCATTCTTTTTAAATCATAAAATTATACAACGTTATGGTCAATAGGATTCACTGTTTGCTGATGGATTAAACAACAACAAACTCTCGAAATAAAGATCAACCAACGGTACCAACAGTAGTCTGATAAACCCTTCCCAAAACACCACCTGAACTTGACGTCCATTCAACAACTATTTTGTGACAACATTGATTCAAACAGAGGGAGTGCTGATGTCAGCATTTTCTTCTTTTGTCTCCATGTGTTCCATAATTGTATATCGATTACAAATCCAGTATCCTTCTTTTGCGCTGACAGACCACGGTCTTTTCTTATGTCGAATTAAATTTGGTCTATACTGGAGTGCCACCGAGCAGGAACTTTGATGTGTCTTTTCAAATTAAACAGATTGTCTGTGGTTAACCCACAGATGGCACATTCGTGTTTTTTCTGTAGGTGGCGGCCCATGGAATGATTCATCTAATGGGTTGATGATTCTGCAAAATGATAAATACTATAATCCGGCAAATTCTGGACAAATAAAGATGCAGAGAAAGAAAATAGTCTATTGTGATTAAAACCAATCCGAACTCTTCTATGACTAATCCGCATCTCTCACTCAACCAATCCGTCGCTTAGCAATATTGAACTCAAAACCAAGCCGTGTTCAGATGTTTTCGTGTAGGTTTTGATTATGCAACATGTTCATGTGTACAACCTAGTGGATACACGATTTTTGTAAGAACAATGGTGAAAATAATTAAATATACCTAAATTCTAATGCTTACCTTGAATGATAAAAAAACAACAGTGATTTTGACTGTTTTTCAGCTTTGACTAGAGTCGGTTTATTTCGAATCAAATGAGCATGCATATTATGACGGACTGTGATACATACGATGAACATTTATGCTCGGGGACTTCAAAATATTCATTATAAAGAAGGAAATTAAACAAAAGAAGAGCAGTTAGGTCTTAGGATAAAAACAAAGGAGTAAAGAAGTCAATTTTACCTCATGTCACCTCCGATTATTTCTAGTTTCGCCATTTTGAAACTCTGACTAATCATTTCCTCACCGGGATCTGTATGACCATTCAGAGCCTTCACGTGATCGTTCGACAACAGTGATGTTAGATCTAGAAAATTGTCTAAATGAAAACAAGCCACATGACAGATTTTTTTTCTAAAAGAAATTTAATAGATCTAGGATAAATTTATCGTGGAGATTCTTGTCGTTCTTTTCCTTTCTGTATTTAAAGGCCTTTGCTTTGGTACTTTCTTTTTTTTTTCCTTTAAATATTTCCCAAAAGTATTCCTGATATAAAGGCTAAAAGTACTTTTGGGGAAATGATTGATACGATTTAGTTCTATAAATTGGAGATCAATACGATAAAGCAAGAGGTGTGACAAGTGAACTCCTATAGTACACTAGGCCTACTAGCTTTAGTATGGATACCCTAGAGAAACTCAAATAACCCACTACCAAATCTTTTGCAGACGCAATCCCAGTTAAAGTGGACAATTGACTAAATTTTTTTCGAAATTTTTCATTTTACCATTCACTCATTCTGGACAAATTTTCTACATGGATCACATCTTCCACGCAAATTTCTCTTGTTTTGTCAAGTGAGCTTGCCTAGTTTTGGATTTATAGACTGTTAAATGATCGAATGTGTGCATAAAAAATTGCATATTTTAAATAGACCCCTTTGTGAAATGTGTGTCTAATTTCCCATTAAGTAATGCCTAAAGAATAATAAATCCGATACATTTTGATGAGTATCTGTTTGTAAAATGTGAATCAATTGACAATATGGGTGAAAATGGCGAATTGTACCCATGCGAATGAAAATACAAAACGGCCATCCTTGTACAATTCCTTTATTTTAGAACGTTGACTACTTCCAACTCTTCTAAAATACACCAAACAACATTTAATTTTCTCTTATGTTGTTAAACAAAAGCAATGAGTTATTCCCTTAATCGATATGCAGAAATGGAAAGTCAATGATTTATTACAAATCAACAATAGCTAAAAACTGGTCTGTCCCGAACGTAACTACAGCTTGTCCCGTACGTAATGTGCTTTCTTTTCTTTAACACCACAGCCTCTGTGTTATTACCTTTTCAATCAAATCATAATATTATCAGGCAATATCCATTTGCCCGACACTTTGTCAAAAAAATATAATGAAATGATTAAATGAAAATAAATACAACTCTATAAGCCATCTGGGTGTGTTGTTTTACAAATTAAAACTTCCTAGCCAAATTAATTTCAATTTATAAACGTTGAGATGTTCGTATTGTTTTGACACATGAGGTATGTGTAATAACTGCTTAATTAAGTGAAATGTTATCCAAAATTTGCTAGACATCCTTAAATCTGATGGATCCAACATACGAAAACGTACGGGACACTTTTTATAAAGGTGAGAAACGCTGAAATAATCTATATTAATGCATCAATCTAGTGTAATGTATAAGGGTATGGATATATTCCTATATATATAAACAAAAACCGGCATATTTTGTGGAACTTTCCTCAATATTGTAAAAATAGTATCAATTAAGCGTAATTATAATACCATTACGTACGAGACTAGTACGAGTACGTGTACAGTCTATTATGTGCATTAAAAGTCTATTTTGCTTAAACTGGAGCCATTAAGGAACCCAAAATACATAAATAAAGCACAGGAAACGTTCCATTTCAGCAATTTAAAAACTGGAAACTAAAAATTGCCCCGAACGTTATGGACTCGTACGTCACTTTTTAATGTGTACCAAACTTTATTTGGCCTGCTGTATCAATGCTATTATAGTAATCGGCATAATTCTTTTTATCATATTTGAAGATACTTCGAATAGTGATGTTACTTGAAGAATTAAACTATTTATAATTACACATTTTTAGCTACAGTTACTTTAGTTCTTGCCTCGTACGTTACGGGGTTAAAATTACGGTAAATTGTTTACGAATGATGTTGATTTTTTAAAAATATTGACAAAGGTATATCAAAATACGACTTCATTTTGATAATACATATTTATACTAAAGTAGATTGTGCTAGATTAATGCATTAAACGTATATTTATGTCAGTGTTTCTTAGCTTTAAAGAAAGTGTCCCGTACGTTTTTGAATTTTGGAGACAGGGACTCGAGGCTGCTCTACGAATTTTGGATTACATTTTTTATATATATTTTGGTATCGTTTTGGAGCTCTATGTTTTCTGTACAAGATTGAGACAGTTCTGTTAGGATAGCTTATTGTTGAAATTGACATTTTTGGTTTGAAAGTTAGAATTTATACCCGGAGACATCGGTTTTTCGTACCCCCTAGTTTGATTGTCACATGATTTTCATAAGAAATCGAGTTCTTACGAACGTAAATTATAGATAATTCTTTTAGTTATAGGTGTTGGATGAAAATAAATGTGGTGGGCATTTATATAATGTTGACTATTTGCAGCTAGAACATGTTAAAGGCCGGAGACATCAATTGTCCCCTTTAACTGGGATTGCGTCTTGCACCAATATTATACCAAGCCCTATTATATTAGTACCGTCAAATCCAGGTATTGTTTCAGAACGGAATAAGGTATTCCATCCATAATTAGATACCAAACACTGGACGTTCAACCTTGGCTATAAACACGGTGTATAATCACGTGACTCAGAATTCCAGATAATCTTCAATATCTTTTTTAATACTTGACCAATTTGAATTCGGTTTGAATTTTTGAAATATCAACTGATAAAAAAGTTATTGAAGATAAACCAAATTTTTGGTTTATCTTCAATAATTTTTTTATCAGTTGATTTTTCAAAAATCAACCACGTCCATCTAATGCGTGACATCTGTCCACATTCTCTGCTTCAAACCGAATTCAAATCGGTCCAGTAATTACAAAATGATTGAAGATTTTCTGAAAATATTGTATCACGTGATTGTCCACCATGATAAAGATTGACGAGGTTATCCGGAATTTCAAAATCCAGATACCCTCGTTAATAGCCATGAATTTTGTGCTAAAAATGGACTAGGTTTACCGTTATGTTTTGATAAGCCGTCGGTGTTGTTATAAAATCTCGTAACTACGTTTTGAATCAAGCCGTAGTTACGAGGTTTATAACAACACCTACGATAGGCCTACTAGTATTCTATTGTTTGTCCGAAATTAAGTCACTGTTAACTGGTTAAAATCGTTCCCTATTTCAAAATCCAGATACCCTCGTCAATTTCAGCAGTCACTGAAAACGGCGAAGTTGTATGCGGAATTGCGTGAATCTTTTTGTATATAATGGGTTGAATGCGCTAACTCTTTCCAAAAATGTGTTGCACTATCGCAAACTGAAAAGGCAATGATTGCAGGCGACAAAATAGTGCTCCTTCGAGAATGACACTTGTACAAAATAGTATTACAAGGAAAGTATTGACCTAATAGCAGAAAATTATAATTCTATAAATGGTTTCCAAAGCATATTGTTCAGAGACAAAGCCAGCTTTTGTTCGGGAAAACCCTTTCCTAAACAAGACCCGGTTTCGGCGTCCCTAATAGAAAATTCTTGGGAAAATATCGAAACAAAAGAAGAAACTGCTGATGATCAGCAGTTTCTCCTTTTGTCTCAATATTTTCTATGCCGTATTTTACACAATTCATATCTTACTTACATCCATTTTGCCATTTGTAGCAGTTTTTGAACTGGATCACCCAAAAATGTTGTCGTTTGGAAAAGGGTTTAAGAGCACATGATGCCTACAGATGAACTTGGTTATAAACAAGATAAAGTACTGGAGTCTGGTACATTGGATAAGAGTTCAATCCTTTCCAATACAAACAGTTAATCAAACGGCTTTGGAAATGTAACATATCTAATTCATGGCATAGGCCTAGTCATTACCATTTTCTTCTTTTTCTTCAATATTTCTTAGACGTCATTTATTGTGGTGAAATTAAAATGTAGATTTAAAAAAAAGTATTCTTGGGTGACCCGTATCAAGTGTAGTTCAAACGGTTTATAAGATGTAGTAAGGACGTGTGGTTCCCGAACTTTTGATATTGGTGTTTAAAGGGGGAATGGCACTTAAAATCATGCAAATTTTCCGAGAACTTCGTACAAAATAAATATGTATTATGAAAATATGGCCTTTAAATTGCATCTATGCCAAATCTTAGCTTTCTATCTTATGTATTGGCTAGGATGTCGACGGATTTAAACCCCTATATGTTCCATTATTGTAAATATTATCCCCGGGACAACAAATCATGGGGTTTTAAATCCGTCGACATCTAAGTCAATACACAAGGTAGAAAGCTAAGATTTGGCATATATGCAATTTAAAGACCATATTTTAATAATATATATATTTATTTTTTTGTAAGAAGTTCTCGGAAAATTTGCAAGATGTTAAGTGTTATTCTGCCTTTAAAACATTTTCCCAAATAAAACTTCAAGTCCAGATCTTGTTTAGGAAAATCCCTCAGCATCAGTGCATCTAGCCTGGAATGTGAAACCAGATTAAAATAACAATAACATAAGAAGGAATTTGGAAAAAAGTTACCTGTTTATTCAAAGTATTCTGGACCACCATGTTTCTGGATATGTTACGAGGTTTGGGCCTCCAACTGACGATATGCTATGACGTCGATGTAGCTTATGAAGGGACCTCGACGTTTCCGAGTACGGTGCACGTTTCTTGTGTCGTCTTCAGCAGTATTTAACCCTTTCCCAAACGTCACACTGCTCCAGTTCGACAGATGCTGCAGACAACAAAATGAATGTCGACAAAGAAACGAATTGTGTAAAATATGGCACTGAAAACATTGAGGCAAAAGGAGAAAATGCTGCTTATCAGTATTTTCTTCTTTTGTCTCAATGTTTTCGCAAGTCTTATCTACTGGGAACGCCAAAACCAGGTCTAGTTTGGGAAAGGGTTAAGTTAGAACTTCTAGAAATTTGTCGTTCAGCGAAGGGTTAATGCTATGACGAGATTTACCTAGTTCCTGACATCAAAGGAATATAATTCTCTGGTTTTGTGGTAACTTGAAATATGCTTTCCGATTTCAATTATGTGACATCTGATTCGATATATTAACATAGACCTTCCGTAATCGATTCTAGATCATGACATGTGACCATTCACACGATAACCCTTTCCCAAACATGACCTGGTTTTGACGTATCTAATAGAAAAGGCTTGGGAAACATTGAGACAAAAGAAGAAACTGCTGATAACCAGCAGTTTCTCCTTTTGTCTTGAGCAATGTTTTCTGTGCAATATTGTACACAAGTCCGCCCTAAAACTTTGTCGTTTGGGAAAGGGTTAAGTGACCTTCTGGCCAAACTAACTTCGAGTAAAAGTTTAGAATTAGCAGTCGTTACCAACATGTTGTATTTTGGTAATTAACGAACATAATAGTAAGATAGGAAAACAATCTAGACACAGAAATTAGAGTGAAAAGTTTCAATTCTAGTCAGAACTGCGCGGACTGACTAGGATAAATACTGTCCACACTCAGCAGAAAGTCACATTTAGCGTGACGGGTCAAGGCAACCGGACAAAATCCCCTTCGGACAAATGTCATTCGGTCGTTTTGGCATTGGGTGCGTTCAGGGTTCTCCCATCGGTAACCGAGTGTTTTTACCATCGGCTACCGATGGTGCCATCGGTAGCCGATGGCACCGTCGGCAACCAACAAACTCTGAACGAATATTGTGCCGATCGGTAAAAAAAAACATGGCGGATAATCAACCACCAATATTATCAGAAATAAATGACTAAATAAAATAACTCTTGCTACAAATGTTTCAATAAATTCTTTCAAGAATGGTTAGAGGGCGATGCGCTTGCTAATGAAAAAAATATATGATTTGAATCGCCGTAGTTGGGTTGTTATCCGCCATCTTTTGTAATCAAAACGAGGCTACCGACGCTACCCGACTTGTCTACACGCGGGAAAATTGGTGACCAACAAAATATCCATCGGTATACCGATGGTTACCGACGGCTACCGATGGTAACCAATGGTGCCGATGGCTACCGATGGGAGAACCCTGAACGCACCCGTTGTTGGATAAAACCTTCACTATGAAAATGCTAGGACGGACAAAATCCCCGTGGTAGACTTTCTGGGACTGACAAATCCTTATCGGTAGAATTTCAAGGATGGACAAAATCCCATTTTTAGAATTTCTAGGGTTGACATATCCTTTTCGATATAATTTCTAGGGCGACAAATCCCCTTTGTAGAATTTCTAGAGCTGACATATCCTTTTCAATAGAATTTCTAGGGGGGGGGGGACAAAATTCCCTTGGTAGTATTTCTAGGGCTGACAAAACCTTTTCGATATAATTCTTAGGGCAGACAAAAACTCCTTGGTAGAATTTCTAGGGCCGAAAAATTCTTTTCGGTAGAATTTGTAGGGCGGACAAAATCCCCTCGATGAATAATGAAAAGGCCGACATAATCCCTTCTTTCAATTATAAAAGACATTAAGATGTTATTAGTTGAATCAGACATAACAAGAAATTAAAAGGTATTTTCTAACTTTAACTTGTTATTTTCTTTGGTGTTTTGTATCGAATTGGAAGAAATGCCTTTCCATTAACACGTACAAAGGTATCATGTCTGCTCTGGAAATTCTTTTGAGGAGATTATGCCTACTCTGGAAATTCTATCGAGGGTATTATGTCTGCTCTGGAAATTATATCGAGGGGACTATGTCTGCTCTGAAAATTCTATCGAGGATATTAAGTCTGCTCTGGAATTTATATCGAGGGTACTATGTTCGCCCTGGAAATTATATCGAGGGTTTTATGTCTGTCCTGGAAATAATATAAAGGGTATTATGTCTGCTCTGGAAATTATATCAAGGGGACTATGTCTGCTTTGGAAATTCAATCGAGGGGATTATGTCAACCCTGGACATTCTATCGAGGGTATTATGTCCGCCCCTGGAAATTCTATCGAGGGGATTATGTCTGATCTGGAAATTCTATCGAGGGTTTTATGTCTGCTCTGGAAATTCTATCGAGGGTTTTATGTCTGCTTTGGAAATTCTATCGAGGGTTTTATGTCTGCTCTGGAAATTCTATCGAGGGTTTTATGTCTGCTTTGGAAATTCTATCGAGGGTTTTATGTCTGCTTTGGAAATTCTATCGAGGGTTTTATGTCTGCTCTGGAAATTCTATCGAGGGTTTTATGTCTGCTCTGGAAATTCTATCGAGGGTTTTATGTCTGCTTTGGAAATTCTATCGAGGGTTTTATGTCTGCTCTGGAAATTCTATCGAGGGTTTTATGTCTGCTTTGGAAATTCTATCGAGGGTTTTATGTCTGCTCTGGAAATTCTATCGAGGGTTTTATGTCTGATCTGGAAATTCTATTGAGGGTTTTATGTCTGCTCTGGAAATTCTATTGAGGGTTTTATGTCTGCTCGGGAAATTCTATAGAGGGTTTTATGTCTGCTCTGGAAATTCTATCGATGGTTTTATGTCTGTTCTGTAAATTCTATTGAGGGTTTTATGTCTGCTCTGGAAATTCTATCGAGGGTTTTATGTCTGCTCTGGAAATTCTATCGAGGGTTTTATGTCTGATCTGGAAATTCTATCGAGGGTTTTATGTCTGCTCTGGAAATTCTATCGAGGGTTTTATGTCTGCTCTGGAAATGGTATCGAGGGAAATTATCTCTGCTCTGGAAATTGTATCGAGGGGAATTATGTCTGCTTTGGAAATTATATCGAGGGTATTGTGTCTGCTCTGGAAATTATATAGAGGTATTATGTCTGCTCATTAAAATTATATCGAGGGGACTATGCTGGTTCTGGAAATTTTATCGAGGGTATCAAGTCTGCTCTGGAAATTATATCGAGGAGAATATATCTACTCCGGAATTTTTTATCGAGGATATTATGTTCGTCCGGGAAATTCTATCGAGGAAATTATTTCTGTTCTGGAAATTCTATCGAGGGGGGAATGTCTGCTCCGGAAATTCTATCAAGGGTATAATGTCTGCACTGGCATTTCTATCAAGGGTATTGTGTCTGCCTTGGAAATGCTATTAATGGTATTTTGCCGCTTTTTGACGCCCCACAAGATACAGACTTTAGAAAACATTGTGGCAAATGAACAACATGCTTCTGTCAAGCCAATTCTTAATTTCTTACATTTCCAACACAGAGAGACTAAAAAGGTAATACCATTTCCCTGAAATTGTTGTCTGCAACTTCTTTGAATTTGGAACAGTCTGGTAATGGGTTAACCCTTTCCTTCACGTGGGAACAGCCTTTGCATGTGTTACACTCTTAGGATTGTGTGGTTAAGGGTCACAAGTGGATAATCCATTAATACCACATCGTGAATCTCCCATTCACTGGTAACAGATTTTCCCTTTCAGCATATTTCTATGAAATGTCATATTTTGTAACAAATGTAGAAAACATAATGTCACCATGTGTTGTCCCACGATAAAATAGGGCAAAACATCGATCCGATTTTAACACTTCATGGTTACAGATAAGGGGGTAAAGGCTTTTTTAAAACAAATTAATGGTTTATTGTTAATTAATCCCTATGTGGTGCGATTCATTGGAAGCGTCTCCAAATGGGTGCCCTCACCATAGGGTTTGATTTTGAAATAGTATAATATAATTATTTAGAATGTCTTTACCCAAACTTATCTGTTGCTTTGACCCTTTCACAGATTGAACTAAAATTAGACTGGCCAATTTTAAAGTCATGCGCGGATCCAGAGGGGGGGGGGGTCAGGGGGTCATGACCCCGCCCCTGGAATTTGGCGAAAAAAGCGGTTATCAAAAAGATTACTGGTTATGTCCCAAAATAGCTGCGTCATTCGTCCCTGTGAGCCACCACAAACTGTTGTTACATTTAGTCCTTCATGTATCTGTATGCGCGGATCCATAGTTAACCCCTGACCCTCCCTGGAATTTGGCAAAAAGGGGTTAAAGATTGGTTGAACCCCCCCCCCCCGCCCCCCCCCCCCCCCTGGGAAAAATACCTGGATCCGCGCTTGAAAGTTACTGCATATGATATTAACGAGTGTATCTTTTTTGTCAGGCGGTAAAATAGGACAAAAAAACTTTTAAACTCAAATTTTAGAGGGACCCATGCCAGGGTTTTCAGGGATCAGAACAGTATGTGGACAGTCAGAGTTTGCATTGTTGTGTGGTGCATTGCTATAATCTATGACCAAAGAGAAAAGAATTTTAGCGCTGATACCAAGTTTTACACTATCTATCGAGGTCCAGTTTCCTATCAATGTTACTTTAAATATAAATGGCGTGTCGGCTAATTATATACAGACTTGATCTAGAAGGATTTTACTAACATTTCAACTTCCTTGGGCTAAAATAATTTAGCTATTCAGGTTGACCATTCCATATAATATTTATTTATTTTTACCTCCGACAACTTAGCATGGGTCCCTTTACCATTTTCATGCTGACCTCAGGTTGATACTATATAGTTATGTTGAAGTCACAGAAGACCAGACCAGAGCAACAGATAAGAGGGTGTAAACGCATTCTATTTCTTTTATTTCAAATCCTAACCCTTTGGTGTTTGTTCTCATTTGAGTACCCACAACATATGGTTTGGTGAACAATAAATGAAATGTTGCATTTATGGCTCTGGCAGACGTTGACCAATCGACATCGAAATATCCGAAGTTTGAAATTGACACATTCTACTTTGAATAAAGGCGAAGAAAGCTGATATCAGAGCTATAGATTATGATGCACAGGCGGCAATCACGTGACTTTGCTATGATATATTTTCCTCACTTATGTAAACATAAACATTCGGTAAGTACACATTTTTCTCAAATTTTGAATCAAATACTTAACACCCAATATTGAGATACCTGTCATTCGATACGTCATACTCTCCGGCCTATTTTAATACCAAGATCGTCCCCCAAATCTCTGTCAAAGCTGAGAACATTCGTGCAAAGTATTTTTGAATGCCGTGATATATTTTCTTAAGAAATGTTTGCACTTTGCACGAATGTTCTCAGCTTTGACAAGAATTTGAGGGAAGATCTTGGTACCAAAATAAATTGGAGATTACAACGCATCGAATGGTACGTATCTCAATACTGAGAGTTAAGTATTTGATTTAAAATTTGCGAAAATGTGTTCTTACCGAGTGTCGTTGTTTACATAAGTGAGGAAAATATATCATAACAAAGTCACGTGATTGCCGCCTGTGATGATGGGTGACAGCTTTTCAAAATGCAATATTTCATTTATCATTTTGTGGCTTTTCAACAAAAACCTCGTAACTGCAGCTTAAAACAAGCTGCAGTTACGAGGTTTTCATTGAAAATCACCGATTTATTGTTTAATATTGTCGTTCAGTTGAAATATAGGAGACAAAGATGGGGAATGATTAATATTTATCTATTTGTCTCCATTTCTTCTATATTTCTGTTATGATTAATTTATGACTAACCCGCAAATGAATAGGCCTACTATGACAAGTCATTGCTTTATTTTCCACCATCCTGTATGCCCAGAAAGACCAAAAATTAACATCTAATGCACTTGAAATTGTCGTCTACTAAATCTTTGAAGTTTGGACAGTCTAAATTTTGCCGTTTGGTAATGTGTTAAGATGCGATTTCTCGAAACTATTTTTTTTCTGAGACCGGGATCTTATCACTACGGTTGTGTCATGCAAAAACTGAAACACTGCAACATCTTGACAATTATGACAGATATTGACAGTCGGTTAAACCTTTCCCAAACGGCAAAATTGAATACGATTCCAATTTAAAAGAATGTCTAGACGACAAATAGGGAATGATTTGATCCAGGTAACCGTGACGTAATTTCGGACAAACAAAGGTATTTCGTAGGTGTTGTTGTAAAATCGCGTAACTACGGCTTGATTTAAGTCGTAGTTACGAGATCTTAAAATAACACTGACTGTCCATCAAAACATAACGATAAACGAGGTCTATTTTTAGCAAAATATTCATTGCTATCGATGCTGAGAAAGAACGAATTTGTGCACAATGTAGCACAGAAAATATTGAGACAAAAGGAGAAATGCTGATACTATCAGGGACGTTAAAGATAGGTCTTGTTTGGGAAAGGGTTAAACCAACTGGATTATACGGCGGGAAATCACGTGAATCACTGGCAATCACGTGACACAACAATTTTAGAAAATATTTAGTAGATTTGTTGGTTTAATGGATCTTTAAAACCACTGGTGGTGAACTCGGCCAAAGCGATGGACGTTTTTCACTACAACAAGGTACAGGTATGCCTATTTTGCGTTTAAATGTGAGATTAAAGATCTGATTGGATACTTTTTCGAATAACAATGAATTTGTTCTAAAAATAGACAGTGTTAACCGATATGTATTGACAAACCGTCGGCGTTGTTATAAAATCTCGTAACTACGGCTTTATCGAAGCCATAGTTACGATATTATATAAAAACACCGACGGAATACAATGATCGCGAAAAAACGTCCCACGCTTTGGCCGAGTTCACCACCAGTGAAAACATCACTTGACAAAAAATGTAATTGACGACCAAACAATTTGCAGACAACAAAATAATTGGTGCCGAAAATGTCCAAAAAGATAATTTTGATCGAAAAGGAGATATCATAAATTTCTTCTTTTCTCATTATTTTCCGACACTTTACATACATGGGACGTGAAAACCAAGATCCGTTTTGGAAAATATTCAATAAAAAGTCGCATATATGCTTCCATGGCCTAGATGTTTGTTTTCCAAAATGTATACTACTACAATGTATTTATTGTCTGCAACGAAAGTCAGAATTTTTACAAGTTGGGAAAGGGTCAAAACATGTTACATTTTTAGCAATTCGAGGAAATAATGATTCAAAGAAAGATTATCTAGAAAGTCGGTCACAAATCACAAGGTAGTGGCATACGCAGAAATACAAGTCTCCTAATAAGGTTATTTCATCCAAGCCACGCCCCCCCCCCCCCCCCCCCCCGCACACAACAGCCTCCAGAAGTCGTCCTTGGAGTCTTAAAACGCCACTCAAACGTTTAGTATTTGTTATTTTTAGTAACAATACTCTCAATCCCAAAGCGTTTTGGTAACAATACTCTCGAACCCAAAGCGTTTTAGTAACGATACTCTCGAACCCAAAGCATGACGTGCATACGAAATCAACAATGAAACGGGAACGATTGACTGTAAATCCAATAAAATAACCATCTTACCAGCTATTAACGAATACATTCAATTTCATAGTTTTTGTTCCACTTAAAACTTCGCTTTATCGCTGCATATTGAATGCATGTGCTCTTTATCGCTGAATATTGAATGCACGTGCGTCGTCATTGTTTTCTCCGCAATTTTTGGACGCGTCGTTTTGATAATGTCGATTTGTGACTATTTTTAGTAACAATTCTCATGTATACAATGTTGATTTCCCATAAGCCCATTTTTTCCCCCGGAATTGTGTTCTGCGGGTACAGACTAAAACATAAGTGAAAGGACCTAATTCTATAAGATCTGTGTGGTACGGGTCATGACACATATATTTAACACTTGCCCAAACAAGACATGGTTTTGGCGTCCTTGATAGAATTAGCTTGGAAAAACATGAGGCAAATGAAGATTATCAGCATTTTCTCCTTTTGTCGTAATGCTTTTGTGTTAGATTTTCTAACAGATTTTCACTTTAGTAACATCTTTGTCGTCTGCATGCAACCGCTTTCACTTTGGAATGGTCTATTTTTGTAGTTTGGGAAGGGGTTAATTCTAATTCTATAAGATTTGTGTGTAGGCCAGTCACTTTAGCCGAAAAATAGGCCCAACCCACTAATTCTAACAGAAACAAAACCAACATTTTTATAATCTACACTACTCAAAAGTTCTAATTGGTCACCTCATACTTTGGGAAGTACAGACTACAACTATGTTCAAAACATATTCATTTTAATATCACCAGCTGACATATTCATTTATCATAATTTACACAAAATTTCAATAGCTTCTTATAACAAAACATTATCAAAACAATGGCATCAGATAAACACCCCTACAAATGAAAAGTCACAAACAGAGGCAAATTACTTATTTTCTCCAAGCAAAATTCATCATGGCTTGTCATTGCTTTCTAATGATTATTTCACAGACAAGGGTGTATTTCCTTGATATTTTTCTCCATTCGCGAGTAACAACATGATACAGATCGTCCAAAACCATGCGTTTTGAATGGTTGTCTGAAATCTCTTCAATCCAACCCATTATGCTTAATGGGGCTAAAATTTAACTCTTAAGTGATAATGAATGCGTTTGAATGTGGTTTCATGTCAATATGTGGCGATTACCTATCAATTAATGACACAAGAATGACATTGTTGACAAGAATGGTTTCCAGATATGCCTGGAAATGGCTGGAAAATGGGTAATTTTGCCCCCGGTCGTACAAATTGCGCTGATATGTTTTTCATGTTGATTACAATCGAGTCTAACAATCTAAAGTGCCGAAAGGGTATCCGATGTTAATCGGCTTTGTAAGCGTCATATTTACATATCTACTTCCGGTTCTTGGAAATTCTTAGAACAGCCCTCTTTAGGCAGAAATGGGAGGACTGAAAATTCTAACAACATGAAAATTATTGTCAAAGGCACCAGAAACCATAAAAGAAGATTATTTATGTTCTGTTAACTAAAGAATGGTCAAATAAATTATTGACGACATACCCCTATAACTGACCTGCCAAATGCGATCATTTCAAGCTCTCTAGCATAGCCGCGTTACTTGGTTTTGGTAAAGTTTTCTGTTTTTTCCATGTTCTAGGCTGTTTAGGACATGATGTATCTAACATTTACGAGTTTCGAATAGCGCACGTTTTTTTCGTGCACGTTTGACCAAAACGCGTTTTTCACCAATAACTTATGCAAAACAAACCAATCAGCGTTATAATTTAGTTATTCGAAATCTTTATTAAATAGATAAACAACTGTCAAAATTTCAGTTTATCTGTTTCAGTCATTTTCTGGTAAAACGAGTTTAAAAAGTGGCCAATTAGAACTTTTGAGGAGTGTATAACCATTTATCCATTCTAGAAAAAAGTCCTCAAATGTTACTCGAGGGGAAATATGAAAAAAATCGATCTTACTAGGGGACGCCTTCAAAGCAAGCCAAAAGTATGTTTTGGGGTGTAGGTATAGAAAACAGTCTTTTGAAACCAAGTATGCTATTGTGGATGGAATATTTTACGGATAATTTAATAAAAGAGTTTGAGTTTATTGGGGTTTTACGCCGTTTTCAACTACCAGGGTCATATCGCGGCGGCTGGAGCACCTACCCATGGATTCCTGTTGTTTCTCAAACCAGTACTACCACAACACCCTTACCGAGCCTCCAGCTGCTCGCCCACTTAGGTTAACGATTTCAAACCCATTGGTGAGTGACAATTTTGTCAGGAAGGGTATTAGCCGCGGCCGGGTATCGAAACCGGGACCTCTCGAATGAGGGTCAGATGCGCTACCAACTGCGCTAAGGCCGCGGCAATTGGGGGACTTTATAAACCCCCAATTTAATAAAAGAGGTTTACAAAGTAAAAAAAAAACATCGATTTTGCTATTTTTCTTTATTTGACTTTTACATGGAAAGTGAATTTGCGAGTGAAATTTCCCCACCCACTCATGTATTAAGGTTAACTTATCCAAATACTTTACTGTACCTAAATATTAGACTTCCAGTTCGAAAGCTGCTGTAGACGACAAAAATTCTTTGAAAAAAAAAATGATTTGTATACATTATAGAAAAATAACAAGATAAAAACGTATTGATGAAAAAGGAGAAAAATCTGATTATCAGCACTTTCTTCATTTTTTAAGAGTTGGTTCTCTTTAGAGACGTCAAATCAACTCAACTCAACTCAAAAACTTTATTGAAAGACATTCGGCAAAAAATATGTCATTGCCATTTACAATAGTAGCATGGAAATATGCCAATGGCGCAATATACATACATGCAAATGTTTTACAAACAACATAACAATTCAAACATTCAATATTAAAGTAAAAATGGATATATTTTATCAAAATATTCAATTTGATATATTTTAGACTGTTCAAACATCCGTGTTAAGTTAGGAATCTGAATTTAAACATGTCTCTCTTTTAGAAAAAGATTCCTTCAAATATTTCGCAGTGTAGATTTGTACTTTTATGTTTTTAGAAGCCATTGTGCGAGTGAATTTATTGATATTAATTAGGCCAAGTGCATGGGATGTATGTACTTCGACCTGGTATCACTAAATCTACTGCAAATATATAGAAAATGATATTCTGTTTCTATAACGACTGATATTCATTGCTGATTGAATTTTGTTTTCTTGTTATACAATCAACCAATCATGACATTGTCTTAGATAAGGTCACTGGTCCATAAAATAAATCACTATATAGTGAATTTAAGTCATTAAAGAAATGAAGTTATGTTTATGTTTTCTATTTAGTACAATTCAAGATTATTTGTGAAAAAATAGGGGGTAAGGAGGGGCAAAACGCCCAGGTGGGGTCAAACGCCCATCCCTATTATTTCGTCACTCATTATGTCAATTGATATTTGTCTTGATTTTACACTTGAAGTATTCTTTTAGAAAGATGCCAATGAAATTTTTACATCTAAACGTCGTTCAATTATCAGTATGCGAATAATTGTTTATTTTGCATATGTTTGATCTAATATTTGGGTAATGGGTTTTCTTGTGTATCTTATTTCAGTCCGAGTATTCAATCAACCAAAATGCATTTTATATTTATATGTCCAATTGGTCGCCTACAAAAAAAGATAAAAAGAAAAAAGTATCAACATATTTTTTTCTCTGACCAAATTAAATCACCCACCCCATTTGGGGCAAAACGCCTATGCTGCTTTGGGGCAAAACGCCCAGACTGGGCGTTTTGCCCCTTCCAAGGGCTACATAGTGGGCGTTTTGCCCCTTGTATGGATAAGTAGGTATTCGTAAGTACTAAAATTTTCCTTTAAACTCAAAGAATGACTAAGGTTGGTACATATTACGAAATCCATTTACATTTCGTTGTCTACAAAAGAAAAACTGGCAAAAAAGACCGACTTTTCGCGAATATATCAAACTTTTATGTCACCTGATGGATCCATGTGGGGCAAAACGCCCATGAAACGTCGATTTTGTGTTAAAATGAGACAATAAGACCATTTAATCTACTTTAAAGGGGCCTTATAAAGAACATAACATCAGTATGTTTCAATTTGACTGATATGAAGATGCTGCAGACAAAGGACAGTAACACGTAACCACTTTTATAGACAAGTAAATTATGCCCAAACCTAGCCTTTACGCTTGATAAAAAATGTTGAAATTATGATAAAACCCATCCAAAATATATTTTTCCTAGTATATTAATTACAAACTAATTATATTCCTATTTACCCCCAGATATTTTCAAAATATTTTTTTTATTTTTCATATGGGGCATAAAGCCCAGTGGTGGGCTTCATGCCCCACCCCCAAAGGCGTTTTGCCCCGAGGGTGGGGCAAAAAGACCAAATTTCGAGAAAAATTGTTTAAACGACAGTCATTTTTATATCATATGACAAACCTGTTTTGTGTATAGACATTTGGGACAAAGGGCAAAGTTTAATTTCACGTTGAAACATTTGCATTATACTTTGTTTGTTTTGTGCTACAGCGCTCTTTCCTTAAAGGGGGCGTTTTGCCCCTCCTTACCCTAGATCTTTATGAATGTTTAACGATCTACATTACCCAAACACTAGAACGGCTTTGTTAAAAGGGTATTTCATAAGGCGTGTTAAGCTTTCGAATGAAATAAAAACATGTAGGCATGTGGTATTTCATTCATACATAATTTAAATATCAATCTGTAAATATGATAATGCAATTTTGTGCAACAAACTTAATAATATGCTGGAACACGTCATTATTACGTCATTGTTGACGTCTTCTTATCGTTTTTTTTTCAAAATTGGCTTTATCAAGGGAAAATGTCAGAAAATTATGTAGTTACTCAAATGAAGAATGCACATAAACGTAAATAGCTTATCAGTAAGAAGCAGATGAACAGCTTCAAGAAGAAATTTGAAGACATGGGATCACCAAACAGCCATGTATGTCTCTAATTGTGAATATTATTTAGAAACCGGATGCCCATCTTCGCGGATTTAGTCCGATTGTTTTTTGGAATCGCGATACTCCGCTTAGTTGCTCAGCTTGTTGTTATGTTGTAGCAACAATTCATTTGTCGCATTCTAAATGCATTTGACGTTATTTCGTCCTTTATTGATGACGTCATTAATGCAACTTCTATTTCGCGTTCTACGCCAAACAAACACAGGGTAAAAATTAGCTATTTTTTCTTAGTTAACGCAAGTATAATAGTTCGTCGACTAAAAATAGATAAATGCACTCTATTGAAGTGAAATTCGCTTATCTCCGCGTTACGAAATTGCAAATGTAATACTTTCCCTGCCCTTTTTCACTGACACCATAGAGATTCGTTGTCTCTAGTTTCCTTAAATTCAAGGACAGATTATTCAGAAACAAAAAGAGTTATCTAAATTCCGTGAGCGGTGTGTACAACTTGACACCATGGAGATTCATTGTGGCTAGTTTGATTGAATTCGGGTCAAAACTGTAGGAGTTGCGCACACGAGAAAATGGGCATTTTTGAGAAAATTGGCATTTTTTTCTGAAATTCAAGGGAAGATCATTCAGAAACGAAAACAGTTCTTTAAATTCCATGAGCATTGTGTACAACTAGACACCACAGAAATTCATTGTGGCTAGTTTGATAAAATTCTCATCAAAACTGTAGGAGGAGTTGCGCACACAATAAAATGGGCATTTTTATGGGCATTTTTTTTATTCAAGGGCAGATAATTCAAGAACGAAAAGAGTTATCTGAATTCCGTTAGCGGTGTGCACAACTAGATACCATAGAGATTCATTATGGCAAGTTTGATCAAATTCAGATCAAAACTGTAGGAGAAGTTGCGCACACAAGAAATTGATAACGGATGGATCGACGGGCAGACGGACAGACGGACGACCGGGCCATAACATAATACGACCATTCGGGCGTATAATAACAAATAGCATGTGTGGACTTCAATCCAAGTGGTTGGGGGCGAGTAAAGGATGATTTTATCGCAAATTTTGTAATTCCGATTTGAATGATCTATACTGAACAAAAGTGAAAACGCTACACCTACTTTGCTTGTCATATTTCTTCTAAAAAGAACAAGTAAAAAAATCAAATGAAAGTGTTTAGCATTGTTAATTGACTTGGTTGTGCCAAGCACTAAACGTTTTGTGGATCTTAATTTCGGGGATGAAAAACGGAACCTTTTAATGTGACAAGGGTCCGTTTTTCAGGTGTACAATTTGAACGGAAATTTTACACAATTTAAACCTTCAGAAATCCAAACAGAAGAATGCAAACCATGCCGGACTGCACGGAATGGTAGTCTGACATGTTACCAGTCAGGAAATGTAAAGAAGCTTGCATAACATTGTTTCAGTGTTTAGAAAATGATGTTTGAAAATCAGAATTTTCACTATGTTCCAAAGCCTGAAAATTTTACAATGTAAATTCCATAGGAAATTGAAATCGCTATTGCATGGACATCTGGGAACAATTCTAGTCGAAGAAAGGGTTAAAAAATTCCATGTAAGGCCTGCATGATGTTGCCAAAAAATCGATCGAAAACCGTGATACATATGTGAATAACAAACATTTTAAATTCCCTATTTGTTTATGTTAAAGGGAGGTAATTTGCAAAATTGACAGATTTGATCTTGATTTTAGAGCTTGCTACAAGAGATGAGTGAGATTTTAAGTGTTTTTTCGGCAACCCGGATATTACCAATTCCGAAAAAATAATAAAGCGTTTTCTGTGCATGCTCATATGTGGCATTAGATGAAATTAGCTCTAAACGCAGTAAGGGCCGTAACTCTGACATTAAAGGAGACAAGACAATGGAATTTGGACTAAATGATTGCTGAAAGCCTGGCCAATAACATGAAAATATATTTCATGCTATTTGTTCGATACTTTTCCAGAAATTATAAATCTTATAGTGTAGCGTTTTCACTTTTGTTCAGTATATATCTGACGGATGTAAAACTATTGTAGTCACATGTAGCTTCCGTACTTTTAAAAATCGATCGCAGATAATTCTATTTAAAGCTAAATTATTTTTACTTATTCGTTATATTTTTCCTTTCATATTTTTATATAACGAATACATTTTTCAGTTTTAATATAAAATTCAATCAAATCAGAAATAATATGTGACAATTACAGCGTAAGAGAAGCACGTGGTACTCAAGAAAATGTATGGTGGTTAGGATGGACCAGTGTATTACGATCATATCAAGGCATCTTTTAGCGTGATTTAACACCATTTCCCCCCAGATTTGCTCTGAGGACTTTTGATATGTTGATCATAGTCAGGGCACGAATTTAGAAAAGTTTTCACCTAAAGGCATTTTGTGAAGAAAAGGGTTTGAGATGACTTCTTAGTGTATTTTGGTATGCTGAATTCGAAAAACAATGTTGCCAAGCTGAAAAATGGTTTCTTCATCATCTAATTTGCATATTTTTAAAATGGCCGCCAAAACCTCAAATATGCAATAATAATGTTGTTATGTATCATTTTTCGACATGTTTTGTTCTAAATATCGCAAATTTCATGTTAATAGACTAAAACTAAATGGTTTACCACTTAAATGAGGAACAAAAATGGCTCTTTTACAATCTTATTTGCATATTTTCAAAATGGCCACCAAAAACATAAAATCCGCTATATAGCATCAAAGTTTTTGGCATAATCCTAACCAAACTGTTCAGATGTTTTGCTATAGATTGTTTTGAACTAATGAGTTATTAATTTCAAAAGTGAATAGAACGCCGTTGACACTATTTTTAATAATCTTTTACCGTATTACTGGCAATAAAACCTTTTTAAACATACAGAATATCCCTTACAAGTTTCAGGTTTTTGGCATAATCTTAACCAAATTGTTGAGATATTTTGCTATAAATTACTTAAAACTATTGAGTAAATAATTTCAAAAGTAAATTTAACCATGTTGACACTTTGTTTAATAATATTTTACTGTATTACTGACAATAAATTCTTTTTAAACATACAGAATATCACTTTCATATTGAATATATTTATCATTATTTCTATAAGGCGCCGTTAAAACACACAACTGTTATTAACAATATCATTTTAGACGTTTACAGATACATTTTGATTAACAAAAAATCTGGAACATTTTAGATTTAGCCTACATAAAACAATTTGGGTCATTTTCAAAATAAAGCTAAATTAAATATTTTAACACGTCTTTGGTACTTATGACTAGATTGGAATGAGCTCTGTAATCCCACTTGCATTATGGAAAAATATCATCTGAATTCATTTATACCAGAATTGATTTGAAAACAGAAAATGTCATTAGAGCTAAGCACCGTACTTATTCGAATAAAACACACCCTATATATGGTTTTTAAATCAAGTTGCATGACAAAGAACGCGAATGTGTCCAATTTTCAAATATAAAATTGCTGCCGTCGTATAATAAAACGTTAAGTGCTAGCGCATTACGATCCTGTACAAAATTTATGTTCTCGCTGGTGATTAGACATTTCCCTGTCTACTTAAAGGGTCCATGCTAGATACTTCAAGCATCAGAACAACATGGGTACAATTAGAGTTTACTAAGTGGTATGCACATTGTATGTTCTGGGCAGGAAATGGATTATGTCGTTGGTACCAAGATTTTCATAACCTTCATAAACTTAATATAGAAGAACTAAATGAATTTGATGCGAATTTTCATGATACAGTAAGTATCTATCCATACAAGTTGACCAATCCATATAATTCTAGAAAATATATGTTACCTGCTTTTATGTTTGACATACTAGCATGGCCTCTCTTAGAACGTCGAAAAGTTATCTAGAAGCACGCATGAACAAATGACGACTACACTGATCTCAAGAAGTATCAAAATGAAACATTTGAATAAAAGAAAGTCAGCTGTCTTTATCAGAAATAACGTACGAGGGGTGATCCAGAATTAGCGGTACTGGCTTTATAACTTCAATACGAATCCATCGAAGTCAAATAATTTTTTACAGCATAAAATGTAATTTATTAATGATCCATGGACCAAATATCATAAAAATCTGAGATAAAACAAAAAAGTTACAATAAAACTAGTTTTGTATATAACGCTTAGGCGGGGCAGGTATGCACCTAACGTCACGACGTCGCAATTTCGCAACATTGAAATACTGACGTTACTCCTCAATATATTCACCTAGAGATGCAATACACTTACTGTGACGTTCAATTAATCCACTTAACATGTCCATGTACCATTGCTTGTCGATTGTAGAAAACATCCATTAAATGTCTAGAGCTATTTCACCAAAGTCCTTGAAACGGACATTTCAATACAGATTTCATTGCAATTCATCTGAAGCTTTAAAAAACTGATGAAAAGGAACGGTTTTAGCTGTCTTTGATTGGGGAAGAGACAGGTGACGTCCGTTGTTGTGATTTTAAGTGTTTTAAGGTCATATAAGCACACGTAAATTAAAATGTTGTTGGGATTTTATCATGGAATTTGCTTCTAGAACAAAATCTTTGATACAGAATTTCTTCAACGCCTGTACACCTTTTTCCAGAATATCTGCATTAGGTAGATGTGGAATCTTCTGAAAGCTGAGTCTATTCACGTTAAAATGTTCTGCCAGTATCCAAAACTCTCTACCATAACTTAGGTCCGTCTTGTTACAAATGTATTTGATAGTGAAGCGTGATCTCAAGCGTTGACGCCCTTATCAGCTTTAGTTGACGTCGCGTCCAGACTGCTCCTCTAGCTACTACCCCCTTTCTTTTCCCACAGCAATATACTTCCCTTTTTGAAAATTCGGTACCAAATAATTGTGAAAATTCTAATACAGAATGTTTTATGAGTTTGTCTACATTATTTTTCTAGTATCGAATATGGTATATCCACGTTCTGCGCAAAACTAAAACACTGCGCACGTACGAATACTCTGCCAACGTCATAGTCGACTTTTATCACCAAAGCAAAGTGGTCCACAGTTCTCCCGTTTAGCCGGAAAAAACGTTCAAATTTTGGTCATAGAATAACACGAAGTTATTTTTGATGTTCACAACTAGTCCTTGGGCCAGGACCAGGAAAATGGGGTAAGTATTACCAGAAAAAAGGACAAAAGGACACCTATATATATTTGTAGATATACATCTGACGGATGTTTTTCAGTGATGATATCCGGCATGAAGAGTAGCTTAATATATTTTACCCTTACCTTTTTATAGGTACCCTTCACGACGTGAATGACAATCTGGTTTGGGGTAAGGGAAAGGGAAAAATTAATAAAAAATATTAAATGAATGTATAAATCTATTTATTTGAATCCATACGTATGAGCATGTATTTCACTACTTATGAATCATGATTTTTTTAAATTATGTAATTATTATGACGTCATTACTCCTCTTCAAGATATGCTTTATGTGCAATCAAGTATAAGAATTGGCCGAAATATTCGAAAAGGTATTTTTCTATAATTATCATTTATTTCTAATGCAAGAAGACATGGTTTTTTATATAGTACATTATCTTAGAAACATTTTGAGCGTTGTTTGCAGTCTGGCCGTCGGGGCTTTTGGCTGTAACCCTTATCTAAACCCTTAACCCTATCATTTATTTGCATTCAAATTTATAACACTTATTTGGTAATATTTCAATTGAATATTGACCTACAGGTGTCAAAATTGTATCAAATGAAAGGTTATGACTCGCTCTTTTGTTTGTAGTTATCTTATTTAAATTATCTCATTTGCATATTCATGAATATTAATGATTTCCCTTAAAAATTCCATTTTTTGGCAAAAATTTTGATAAATACTTTCCAAAAACAAGACGTTTCTTTTCAGGGGGAATTTTTAAAACATGATTTTCCTCAAAGAACATTTTATTAGAAACATTTTGAGCTATGTTTACATTTTGGTTGTTTGGGCTTTTTGCCGTAACCCTTATCTAAACCCTTAGCCCCATCAAATTACTTATGTAAATTTTGAAAATGAATACGGTTATATCTTCATTGAATATTTGCATAAAGTTGTCAGAATGATATCAAATGAAAGCTTATGACTTATTCTTTCATTTTAGTTATGTTATGCAAATTAGCTCATTTGCATAATCATATTTTTTTCTAAAATTGCGATTTTCGACGGAAATTTGGTAAATACTTTCCAAAACGAGGCATTTTTGTGCAGGGGAATTACGTAAACATATTAGATTTTAAAGAAAATTAATATATCAAACATTTTGAGCGATGTTTGCACTTAATTTGGCCGTAGGGGCTTTGGGGCATAAACCGTATCTAAACCCTTAACCCTATAAAATTGGTCAGTCATTTCATAACGTTTTTGGTCATGTCTTGGTTGAATATTAACCCACAGATGTAAGAATGGTATCAAATGAAAGTTTATGACTTGCTCAATAATTTGCCATAAATTTTATGCAAATTACCTCATTTGCAATTTCGTGAATATTAATGACACTACTTAAAACTGTGACCCTTTTTGCGAATTAGGTTTTTGTTTGGTAAAAGTGTCATATCTCTGTTTTACTAACGCCATTACTCTAAAACTTTGCACATACCTCTATGACCATGATACCAACCTCAAGACAGATATCTATTGCTCTAGCATTTAGTGTCGAGCAATTTTTACCTTTTTGTTGCCTAGAAATTCTTCATCAAACTTAAATGAGCATCTTTCAAACATCTGTCACAAATAAGTTTGTTTCTGTCATAACTATTGCTTTCAAACTTGGAATTTGCTCTTGCTTCTAAGATCAGCATCTGTTATGTTATCTAGTTACAGTTAATGTTCATTCGTTTGGCATTTTCATTTTCATGCAAGATTCAATCATTTTTTAGCATCCGTAATTTTGCATCTTACTGTAAATCTGCTCAAATATAAGGGCTAAACAACCCTTTTGAACGTAATATTAATACACCCTAAATCCAATATCAAATAGAAAATAATGTCCATAAAGTTTAGGAAAACACTGATACAGTAAACTGAATACATTATTATAGATAATTGTTAAATATTTTAACACTTTCTTTGCACAATTTACACTAATGATTGAATGATTATGATGATGAGCAGAACTGATTAGATGGTTCAAATGATCTCGTTTGATACTTTAAGAATTTAAAGTAGAATCAAAACATATGGATTAACAAAAAGGGCAACTGCAATATATTGAAAGTTTATTGACATCGTTTAAAATTAAGGTTGTAGGTCGTATACATGTATAGCAGATTCTTTAGGGGATAGCTAGATCTATGACAGAAGGTATAAATTTTGCAATTATAGTGTTTTCATTATTATTATTATACAACGTTCTTTGAATGATATGTGCACTTCCGAGGAGTATGATCTTCTGCAATTCCTCGATAACTGGTGCACCAGGAATTTGTTTGAATATTTTGTCAAGTCCCTTCTTAATGAGACTAAGTGCACCTACAACGACTTGTACAGTTGTCGTCTCCATACCCCACATTCTGGCTACTTCTATCTCAAGGTATTTGTATTTCGATAGTTTCTCAAGTGCCTTGATGGAGACATTTCTTTCAGATGGAACCGTCATATCAATCATGATGAACGTCTTGTCCAAGTTGTTCTTGATGATGATGTCTGGTCTGTTAGCCTTGATCTCTGTACCAGTATTCACTGACATGTCCCTCTGCAACAGTTTTTGGTTGATGTTCATACAATTTTTTGTTTGCTGGGAGTCCAAATTGCTAGCAGATTTTCCAATGAATGTACCCTGCTGCCTTGACATGTCTTTGAATGTACTATGTTGGCACTAATGTTGGACACCCTGAGACAATTTCATCATATTGGTTGCATATTCTACACTTTGGATCTGTACCATCTTTGATGATCTTGTTGTGATATGCTCTTGTAGCCAAACTCTGATCTTGTGCTGCTATCGCCATTCCCTCTGTTTCTGCATTGAGACCTGTACTAGAGAGCCACTTATGTGTCTGATCCTTGTCAACATCTGGTTTGTCAAACCTTACTGGTATTGCCCATGCATTGGTTTGGCTTTCCATGTTTGTGTCATCATCTTTTGGGCATTTGCCTTTGTCCGTCTTGTTCTGACAAACTCTGTGACGGATTTTTCTCCATTTCTTGTCGTTTGTGCAATGTTCAGTTCTTGAATGAATATTCTGGCTTGCTCTGAGATTGAGTAAAGTTTCTTGTTACGTTCATGTTCCCGGATCAGATGTAGCAGATTGTCTTGTGTTGTCTCCAAATACGTGTTTATGCCATCTCAATCTATGAGAGGCCCCTGCCACCGATCTTTCGTGGTAGGTATGATCTTTCAACGTCAACCTTTGGGTGGTGCTTTCTTTCTGTTGTTAGTAACTGTCTGGTCTTTGTGTCAAGTTTTCCTTTTTTCTTGCATTCGCCAGTTTATGATGTTGAAATCGTATGTGACAACTGGGACTGCCAGGGTGTTTATGGCTTCAATCTTATCTGCAGCTTTTAGCTCACTCTTGATGGCAAGCCTTAACTCTTCTGTAATTACTATTTTCTGATCTTTTCCCTCATTACTGCATGTTGAATCCCGTCACCTTCATTAACACAAGGTATTTGTATTTAGCGTCTTGGTCTAGTTTCTAGATGATGGTGTCTCTTTCTAGCTGTATTTCAGATGTTGATGTTAGTTTTCCTTTTTTGAAGGTGGCCTTTAGACACTTGTCCGGTTCAAATTGCATACATATGTCATCACTTAAGACCTTTACTGTCTCGAGCAGTTGTTTTTGCTGGTGATCTTTCTTAGCAAAGGTCTTTAGGTCATCCATGTAGAAAAGATGGCTGATGTTCTTGCCTTGGATGTCATATCCATGTCCAGTGTCATTCAGCATGGTATTGAGAGGGGCAAGAAACAAACAGAAGTGGAAGGGTGATAGTTATGCGACTTTGCATGCAGATGGTAAAGTCTTGAACTCTTTGGCCTTGGTTTGAAACCTACCGGATGAGGACTCCCACCACGCCCATTTATTTGGGACCATAACCTTTGACCTAGTTACCTTGACCTTTGAGTTTGACATACATTTAAAAAAAATAACTTCAAAGGGAATTTATCCTTAACCCCAAATGCTGTCAAAAACACTGTATACTGAGTCCCCCGTCTCTTTCTTATCTCCTTTTAGATCTACACGCAGTTTACCCATAATTGCCCATAATTTGCCAACGAAGTAATAATTAATTTATTTGTGTTAATTTACATTTTGAATTACGGTATAAAACACACATCATATTTATATTGCAACTAGAGATGTCTCATTTCAGCAATTTAAACACGCAGGGGCATATTGTTTTACTCTTGTCTGTCTGTCTATCCGTCCGTCCATCTGTCTGTATGAAAACTTAACACTGGCCTTTTCTCCAAAAATATTTGACATACAAAGCTATAATTTTGTATGTAACCTTCTTTCGAACAATGATATTTATCTGTTTGTGCAATATCAATATGACCTTCCTCAAGTTCATTCATTAGCCCTTATCAATCCTTAACTCGAAAACTTAGCATAAAAACTTAACATTGCCATTCCTTGGGCATTTGTGTTTCACGATCTTGTTATTAAAGTTTTTATTAATATTCATAAGCATACTAATTAGCTTTGTGCAAGAGATTTCTTAACAAAATAACATTTCAAAACTAAAATGTATGTTACATTACTATAATAGTTTTAAAATGTTTTTTGGGATTAGTTGAAACTAATGCTGAAACTTCTATAAGAGGACAGCTGCCATTGAAACAAGAAGGTTGTTAAATTTTGCTTATCCGGCACTTTGAAATGGAACAACAGTCAGAATTCATTAACAGGTTCAAGAAAATATGGAGGGTTTTCATTTTTGGCTTATGACATAATAATGCCATACTCCATATTGAAAAGCATGTAATTTGCTCAGCTTATTACCTCCCTTTATGGATATACCTGTTGTGATTTTTTTCCATATACATGCTGTGTAGGACAAATTATTCAACATGAATTGTATTTCTATGCATCTGGTTTATATATGGCAGTGTATACTTAGTATAGAAAGCAGTAAAGCCACATTATTTTAAACATTTCAAAACCTTGCACTGATTTTCAACTATCCAAACCCTATCAAATTTCAAATGCACATTCTGAGGTATAGCTACTCTGCAGAGTGGATATCATTGCATTTTTGATCTTCCTTTGGATAGGTCTTTCAAGATATATAGGTGTCCCTTTGTCCATTTTAGTGGTAACTCCAACCATATCTGGCCCAAGGACTAAAGGTATTTGTATTTAGCGTCTTGGTCTAGTTTCTAGATGATGGTGTCTCTTTCTAGCTGTATTTCAGATGTTGATGTTAGTTTTCCTTTTTTGAAGGTGGCCTTTAGACACTTGTCCGGTTCAAATTGCATACATATGTCATCACTTAAGACCTTTACTGTCTCGAGCAGTTGTTTTTGCTGGTGATCTTTCTTAGCAAAGGTCTTTAGGTCATCCATGTAGAAAAGATGGCTGATGTTCTTGCCTTGGATGTCATATCCATGTCCAGTGTCATTCAGCATGGTATTGAGAGGGGCAAGAAACAAACAGAAGTGGAAGGGTGATAGTTATGCGACTTTGCATGCAGATGGTAAAGTCTTGAACTCTTTGGCCTTGGTTTGAAACCTACCGGATGAGGACTCCCACCACGCCCATTTATTTGGGACCATAACCTTTGACCTAGTTACCTTGACCTTTGAGTTTGACATACATTTAAAAAAAATAACTTCAAAGGGAATTTATCCTTAACCCCAAATGCTGTCAAAAACACTGTATACTGAGTCCCCCGTCTCTTTCTTATCTCCTTTTAGATCTACACGCAGTTTACCCATAATTGCCCATAATTTGCCAACGAAGTAATAATTAATTTATTTGTGTTATTTTACATTTTGAATTACGGTATAAAACACACATCATATTTATATTGCAACTAGAGATGTCTCATTTCAGCAATTTAAACACGCAGGGGCATATTGTTTTACTCTTGTCTGTCTGTCTATCCGTCCGTCCATCTGTCTGTATGAAAACTTAACACTGGCCTTTTCTCCAAAAATATTTGACATACAAAGCTATAATTTTGTATGTAACCTTCTTTCGAACAATGATATTTATCTGTTTGTGCAATATCAATATGACCTTCCTCAAGTTCATTCATTAGCCCTTATCAATCCTTAACTCGAAAACTTAGCATAAAAACTTAACATTGCCATTCCTTGGGCATTTGTGTTTCACGATCTTGTTATTAAAGTTTTTATTAATATTCATAAGCATACTAATTAGCTTTGTGCAAGAGATTTCTTAACAAAATAACATTTCAAAACTAAAATGTATGTTACATTACTATAATAGTTTTAAAATGTTTTTTGGGATTAGTTGAAACTAATGCTGAAACTTCTATAAGAGGACAGCTGCCATTGAAACAAGAAGGTTGTTAAATTTTGCTTATCCGGCACTTTGAAATGGAACAACAGTCAGAATTCATTAACAGGTTCAAGAAAATATGGAGGGTTTTCATTTTTGGCTTATGACATAATAATGCCATACTCCATATTGAAAAGCATGTAATTTGCTCAGCTTATTACCTCCCTTTATGGATATACCTGTTGCGATTTTTTTCCATATACATGCTGTGTAGGACAAATTATTCAACATGAATTGTATTTCTATGCATCTGGTTTATATATGGCAGTGTATACTTAGTATAGAAAGCAGTAAAGCCACATTATTTTAAACATTTCAAAACCTTGCACTGATTTTCAACTATCCAAACCCTATCAAATTTCAAATGCACATTCTGAGGTATAGCTACTCTGCAGAGTGGATATCATTGCATTTTTGATCTTCCTTTGGATAGGTCTTTCAAGATATATAGGTGTCCCTTTGTCCATTTTAGTGGTAACTCCAACCATATCTGGCCCAAGGACTAAACGTCTCAGTTAAATCGTTTCGTTAGAAAGGGTTGAAAAACATAATAGAATATTAAAAATTTAAGTTATTCTACCCCTGCCCCGCCTAACCGTCACTTGGTTGCTATGGACACGCTTTCAACATGGACGCAATTAAAATACAATGCCAAAATTTCCGTATCGTGTCAAATATAAGCAGTACTTGTATTATGCCAAATTTCATTAAGAAAAACACACAGATATTAATTTTAGAGCATCGGTACCGCTAATTCTGGATCACCCCTCGTAGGTGTTGTAAACAAACACAACTTTTTGATACATGTAGACAAGTTGGTTACTGTATTTGTTAGAATACAAAAAAGCACATCTTAAATCCGACTACATTTTAATGACATTTTGCAAATTTTGGGTCAGCAACGAAGTTCAGCATTATCAAAAACATTGAACAGAATATTTGTACTCGGTCCAATAGCATAATTTATCATATGAAACATGCCTAACACTCGTTTCCAAAAAATGTTATTACAATGTTTCTTTCCATGTAACACATCTGGTTTTTCAGCTATCGATGGAATTGATGTAAACATCTGCATATTATGGGTCAATACTTGAACATAAGCTTAAAATTGTACTCTTCAAACATATATTATATGACAAAGCGAAATTTATGCCGCCTCAATAATAATGAAGCTATTAACGTCTCTGTGCAGTTTCAGGCGAATAAACACTTTTCTTATCATAATTATTTCCTTCTTTCTTGACTTTCAGTTAAGGTTGCCTTGTGTGAGGAAATGTTTAGCATTGAAGACGCCAATGCCTCTGTCTCTAGGCAATTCTTATTAATGTCCTGGTGTGGCGTCCATATTTGAACCATTATTTTAAACCTGTGTCAACTTTGAACGCATG
The DNA here is from genome assembly GCA_963680895.1 of Fragum sueziense. Classification (NCBI taxonomy): domain Eukaryota; kingdom Metazoa; phylum Mollusca; class Bivalvia; order Cardiida; family Cardiidae; genus Fragum; species Fragum sueziense. Next base: position 74,236,491 of record OY804593.1, on the reverse strand, counting down.
GAGTATACACCAAGAAATCCATATTTTATATTTATGACAATTCGTGACAAATGATATGGCCCTTGTCATGTCACAGCTCCGAAAGGGATTTTCATACAAATGTTACATGTCTTTCCTTCGGCAGTGCACAACCGATGATAGGAGCTCTCAAAGAAACCGTCAATACTTTACATATTATTATTAAATAGCTGTTATAGTTCTAACAATTCCGGATAAAGCTGCAATAGTTCAATAAATAACAACAGAGACTATGCATCCATGGCTTGTGGGTTCGAACCCATGGGTGTCAAAATCCTTTTTGACGTATTACAAAAAGTCTGTGAACAAATGGTGAATCGCTTACATATCATCTTCATGTACATGTGATAAGCAGCTGTTGACTTTTATTGGATGTTGTACTTGTTCGAAATATGTGCATCTGTCACTGTAATTTTACTGACAATTTAACCATATTCAATCGTTAAAGTTTATGTAAGGCTAGAAAATCTGTATTGTATAGTATTAATATTAGTCACTATATCCAGTTTCTAGTATTATCTATATCGTAGGTAGATGAAAAATGAACAATTTTTTTCTGGAAAATTGAAGTTCAACAAACCATAGTGAATTAGGTTTGCCACACTCAACTAATTTTGCAATCTAACAAAATTTTGAAATTAATTGTACCTTTCAATATTGTCCAGTGCCTAAGTTGGTTACCTGTTTAATATGTGTTCAAATAATTATACACAATTTGATTTTTAAGGACATCAAAATGTAAATTAAAATGATTTTTGTAAGTATATCTTGAACATGAGTGTATATGATGCAAAAAATGGAATTTTCCACAAAATGGAAGTCCCCACACTACGCTATCATTTATTAGAATAAATACGGTAAACCGTTTTCCAAAAAGTTTTGGACATTGATTCATATTTCTAAGAATTCATTGTGGATATCTTGGCATCAAATTTAATCAAATCATGATTTCAATATAGTGGATAGGATTTATCATTATTTTGGCAAAATTATGTGAACAATTATTTACATGGTTTTTAATTGGCGTGTTTGAGGAATGCTAAAAGAATTAATATATGGTCAAAGGGACTGGGCTCAAATTCGTTTTCTTTATCTTTATCATATCTGCCTGCGAAACTTTATCTTTAATGCATAACATTTTCAAAATAGTGCTTTGAATAATGTAACTGCATTTCGCACGAGAAAATAAAGATTAATGTTTTTGTTTCAATGCGGTTTATTGTCATTTATACGGTAATTTTCAAAAACGAATCTATCTTTTTTCTCAATTACGTGTGACATCATTTAGTTTTAGTCTGTTAACAAGAAATTTGCGATATTTAAAATAAAAGATGTCAAAAAATGATAAATAACAATATTATAATTGCATATTTGAGGTTTGGGTGGCCATTTTGAAAATATGCAAATTAGATGATGAAGAAGCCATTTTTCAGCTTGGCAACATTGTTTTTCGGATTCAGCATACCCAAATACCCCTAGAACCGATCTCAAACCCTTTTCTTCACAAAATGCCTATACCTTAAAAACTAAGCGACTTTTTCAGAATTTTGTCCTGACTATCATGATATAAAATACTTTCGTTCAGTTACAAAATTATTTCTGTTAGAATTAGTGGTACCCTACATGCTAAAGTGACTGGCCTATGTGGTCATTCAATAAGTATCTAATCACGTTCTGTTTCTTTTGGTTACTGATGTGTGGCATGTCATATGAAAAGAGTTTGTTTGTTTTGTTTATGTGTGTTTCTGTTCGTTCGTTCGTTCTTTCACTTGGTCGCTCGTTCGTTTGTTTGTTTTTTGTTTGTTTGTTTGTTTGTATATTCCATTTCAGTGGGTGTGTGGCCAAGAGCGAGATCGCTATACAAATGTAATTGTACATAGACTTTCACTGGATACAGCCGCTAAACAAAACAGTTATGTACAGCAGTATTTGACGTCACAATTATAAACGTTAAATAGGACATTTGATGGCCAAAAGACAGACCTTGAATCGACTAATTCTGTACGGAGAGTAAAGTAAAGATTGTAAAACAGAACTACAAAACTATTTTAATTATCAAAGTACTCATTTATCTTTCTTTTATCACCCAATGGTGACATCCAAATTAGAGAAAATTACAAAATTGACGTGAATCCTGTCCTACATTATCAATTGTAACGTCATCCAAAACATATTTTAGACTGTTCCAGTTTGAAAGCTGCAGACGTCGACAAAAGATGATGAAAGTGATTCATTTGTGCACCATAGTACAGAAACTTTCTAGGCAAAAGGAGAATATTTTGCTATCATTTTTGCCCAATGTTATCCCTAGCTACCTTTTTAAAGGACGTCAAACTTGGAATTGTTTACGGAAAGGATGAATTTCCCGGACCTGCTTTAAAATGAGGATGTACTGGAAGTATACTCTCTTATTTTCCATATTATAATTTTGAACCATTTCCCAAACAGCAAATATTTATACTGTTCCAATTTCAAGAATGTTGCACAGGTCTATGGCAAAATGAGTGTAAAAAGTTAAAAACAATTGTGTATTGTCGTCTGCAACATCGACTTCGGACAACCCCAAAATTTTGCCGTCTGGTAAAGGGCTAGTGTATGGAGATTATTTTACCTTTGGTGCTAATATGACTGAACACTCTTCCACTCGTCAGAAACGAGTTTTCACGCCCAAACTTAACAGACGCCAACAATATTCTATTTGTGGCTTCTGCTAGACAGACGGTTTCTAATTTTGGTAGAAATTGCTTTTCTTTCCAAGGTTAAAGAGACATGCCATAGATATTTTCTTATGAATTTTACTTTTTTTGTCTAGAAGAGCATATTTTATAACGAAAATTCTGAAAATTCCAAGCCAAATTATTAAACCGTCTACGAGCAATATATTTCATTCTTAAAATTGAATTAATTGTGGTAAACTCCATTTCACATGAAAATGGAATTTGTCAATTTCGTCTCAAATTTACAAGATTTGTTTTTATTATTATTTTCTTAGGCTTATAAGCAACAAATTTAGAAAAAATGAAAGCATTTATCCCTTTCCAAACAAGACCTGGTTTTGACGTCCCTAATAGAACAGGCTTGGGAAAACATTGAAACAAAATAAGAAACTGCTGATAACCAGCAGTTTCTCCTTTTGTCTCAATATTTTCTGTGCCATATTTTACACAAATTATGTCTTTATTATCATAATTTTTGTCGTCTGCACCAGCTTTCAAATTGGATCACCCTGAAATTTTGTCGTTTGGGAAAGCATTTAAACGCACTAGAATAACAAACCTTGCCATCAAAATATACTTTTAAGAAATTGAATGTAATGTGTCTTTAAGAGATGTTTGAGTCCAATAAGTTCAAAATAAACTATTGACTAAATTAATTTCTAACCATATTTTCTAGCACGTAGACGTAGATAGTCATTTTATTCTGACTCTAGAACATGAAACTTCTGAAGGAAGTCTATCCCTAATGAGATTTAAGCGACGTCGGAATTATTCGGACGACGTCGAAAACATTCGGCGGTGGAACTCTTCACTGCCGAATGCTTAACGACAGCGCCCGAATAGGTTCCGATATGTAACGACGTCGCTCGAAAAAAAATCCGATGTTTTATAAATTTCAAAATTGCCACATTACGGGTATTTTTCCTTAATGCTATTTGAGGCTTACGAATACGTTTTTCTATCGAGAACCTGTGTATTACCAAACGACAAAAATTCAGGATGGTCCAAATTGAAAGATAAGACAGACGACATGCAATTTCAAGTAAATGATTTTTTAGTCATTTTATATAGGGGAAGGAAGAATACACTGAATAAGACATTGGTAAGACAAAATTATGTCTTGAATATCTTGAAACTGGCCCCAGGTCTTATTTTGGGAACTGGTTAATGACAAAGTAAATATGTCACAATTCTCCTTTCTCAAAAATTGCTGACAAAGCTAAGTCTCAAAGTCGTGTTTTCTTTACAAATTGAGCTGGTTTTAGTATTAATTTTGTATCATATTACAAAGTTGTCGTCAACTGAAAACAATGTGTTGCTATGCAACAGGCCAGCAGCGGCATTCGTTTGTCAATACATGCCTTCAGTCCACAAATAGAATAAATCTACTAACAAAACGGTTTATAGATCTATTAGTAATCCTTTCCCTCACAGCAAATTTTTGGACGTGTCTGAATAGGGAACGATTTTATTCCGCTAACCGTGACGTAATTTCGGACAAAAAGTATTATTTGTAGGTGTTGTTATAGAATCTCGTAAGCCGTAGTCACGAGATTTTATAACAACACCGACCATTTATCAAATTATTACAGGTAACAGAGTCTATTTTTAGCACAAAATTCATTGCTATTGAACTGGATTGCAGTCGTCTGTATCAATAGGCTACAACTTTAGGGCAGGCAGTTCAAGACCACTTAGTATGGAAAAGGTATCGGGGGGACTTTAAAATGCTGGCTTCGATAATTCTATCGTTTTCTCTTGATATTTTCAAAGGACTTTATTTTATGGTGACATAATAATATAGTATTGTTTTGGAAATGATAAATTGACCTTTCTTGAGGAAACAAGAGTAACAGATAAGATGGAGTTAGTGCATTCTAATTATGTTATTTCAAATCCAAACTCTATGTTGTGGGTACCCATTGGAATCGTCCCAATTTCCAATGATTCCATTGAGTACCCACAATATAGGATTTGTTCTCCCCTTTTCCAATTACATTTCAGTTGAGGACGTGGGCCAGATTTTTGCTTCGATTTTCTTACTTATTCTGTGTCGAGATAAATCAACTGCATGTAATTTTGATATCTTTGCTTTTTCTGACCAACAAAAAGCTGTGATTATGAATGAATCAAGCAAATCTTTCTCAGAAGGCGATTCAGGTGAACAGGCAAAGAACGAACCGAAAATACGACAAGAAATGTCGAATTTTTGTTATATCCGTGGTCTAAATGAAAAGCGTTAGTAGACAACTAAAATCCATTTTCATAATTTGACGAATTTTGGTCCAAATCTGCGTTAGAGCAGCTTTAACCCATTAACGAACGGCGAAATTTTAGACTAGTCCAAATTCAAAAATGATGCAGATGACAATGTCATATGAAAGAACATTTGCATCGTTTGGTCTTTTAACGTAGAAAACATTGTGGGAAATGAAGAAATTGCTTGTCACAAGCAATTTCTTCATATTCCACGATGTTTTCCAAAGCCAAATGTAATTTTGTTGGGAGTCAAAAGAAGTCACTGTGTAGTATTATTTGCGATTTTCTGCAGTTGTTGTGTCACGTAATTCCAAGCTTTGGTAATTCTGTTGGTCAATCTTTTACATAGGATAAACCGCGACATTCCACTATAATGCCAAAAGCTAGTATTTAAAAGGGATTATTAAATTAAGGCCAGTTATTTGAGTAAATCCTTCTGAACTTTTTGACCGTATGATCTCAACTAAATTAAGTAGCCTACAATTTTGCATGAGTTGGTTCTAATGATTACTAGCATTTTCTACTTTCTCAAAATACTTGTCGCAGTATTCTTGATTAGGGTGGTCAAATCCTTGCCTCAAATACGTACGGTCACTTGTAAGACTATGACTTCTGTTCGTCTAGCTTCATTAAGAATGTTGAAAAGTTCACAAAAGATTTTCAAATCGCCGAGTCAATCACTATGAAATATACTGACGTTATTTACGTATGTTATTTTTGTTTCGTTCCAGAAAGACTTTGACGCAAATTGGTGCCAAAACAAGAACTTCCTCACTGACACGCCGAGCCTGTGGATGACTTTCGTAATTCTATGTATATAGGGCCTCGTTTAACAAACTAAACCACTTACAGCTGTAAATGAAACATGGACTAAATTGGAATCAACCCTTTCTCAAACGACAATTTTGTTAACAGGGTCAAAAGTCAATTAAGTTGCAGGTGAAAAAACAGTGTTACATGTTCCAGAAATAGAATGTTTGAACTTAAGTTTTTTCTTCTTCCTCAATGATTTCCAAAAGGTTTCAGCCAGGGACGTCAAAGCTAGACCCTGTTTGAGAAAAAGTTATTTCTTAATATAATTTTCTATTAACCAGTAAAGGAACTGTACGGAAACTGTCAACGCCAGCGGATATGAACTTTATTGCAACTTTTTGCGAAGTTCATTGGTTATTTCTGTCATTACATATTTTAATAAGTTCAATATCGAGTCGCATGGTACCATTTTAGAAACCATAAAATTGGTTGAGAAAGTTATAATTAGCATAGATCTACCACATGTTAGATACGTTTGGAAATATGAGTGCCTGCCAAAATTGTGTCAATAGTGAATAGGTTACCGATAAGCGATACAGAACTTTCACTCTGAGACTGATTCCAAATGAACTAGAGTCATTGAAAATGCGTATTTGTTCATTAGGGTTTTTTACAATACGATCGCTGCGCCGTTGATATCGAGCCGAGTGACTGGATGTTAAGATTCTACAAGATTGGTGAAAGTGAAATAAGTTGAAAAAATTGGAAAAGTAAATTCAACGAAAACGGAGTACAACTTCAGTGCCAACGACAGTGAGTGACTAATAACATTGTGGATTTAACCATGTTTTGGATATAACCTGTAGGACCAATCTGAACGAGACACCATGCCCCTTCAGGGGACAGGAGGGATCGCTCTAGGGGCCGTATTTGGCTTCATTTTTGTGTTCACGTGTATTCTCTCAGTTATAAAAGCAGTCAGGTAAGTCGTTTGTGGATATTTTCGTTAGAAAACGATATTTATTCTTTTAAGATGCATTATTTTTTAAGGTAGGCTATTCCATCCGCCATTAAATTGGCCCCTACCAGACACTTCTTGCAACTTCTGGTGTCATCCGTGTCAACGAAAACTAACGTTTGTGTACCCTCGTCAATTTCCAGGTGTCATCCGTAGCAACCGAAATTGACGGGATACAGAATTATTTAAACAGTGTAAATATTTTTAGATAGAGCACGATTTTAAACCCACGTGATTTGTGATGTCACTATTTGGTCTAGTGTGTAAAAACAATAGGGAAATACCAATTGAAGTCAGAAGAATATCTGATTTTTTTTTTTTTTTTTTTTTTTTTTTTTTTTTTTTTTTTTTTTTTTTTTTTTTGTTTATGTCAAAGCGCATGGTCAAGCATTTTTAAAACAGGGATAGTTCTCGCCCATGGATGTCAAAGATACGTTAAACGCATGGAAAGTTATTGAGAAAAGTCATACCCCGAATCAAGGGATGTTTCCTTAATTCTCAGAAAAATGTCGACTCAAGTCAGTCTGCGCGAACTAGAATCGTGCAGCCCAAAATCGTGTTTGAATTAGAACGTGGTAGAGTATTCTTAAAGTGACATTTCAGAATTTTTTGTCATTAATTTTACTTTTATTTTTATCTGAAAGAGCATAATATTATTTCCTTATGAAAATTCTGAAAATTTCGAGCCAAAATATTGCGCCGTTTACGAGAAATTTATATTTTTGTGTTAAAATTGAACAAATTGTTGTGGACAACAGTTCGGATTTATATGCAATTTATCGATTATGTCTCAACTTTAAATGCGTGTTTCTCGCTTATTGGCAACAACTCCAAAAAAACCAATATATTTCTACTCATTAGAATAACCAATCTTGGCATTAAGACATACTTTAAAAAATTGAAATTGGAATGAAATGTCCCTTTAATTTCCTTAATTTCTTAAATTTACCCTTGATATTATGTATTTAACCTTTGTTAATTTCATTCACCCTAATTTAATCCAGGTAAATGCGTACAATGACTAGAACATAAATAATAATTCCGATTTCTTTTCATCTCAAAATGAAGCGCCAATGGTTTGATCGAGGCGTTTATCCCTATCAAATCAGTAAATCATTTATTTTCCATTATCGCCTCTCCTCCTAGTTAGCAGACCTGGCACAAAGCGTTGAATATCGTTGATTGCATTGGAAAATATCGCTTACTGCAGCTTAAAAAAACTATTTTACAGCATTTATGAACTTTACCGACGATTTCAAAGTTTTATTAACCTTGAAATATAACGGTTAATCTAGTCTATTTTAGCACAAAATCCATTACTATTTGAAAGATCTTGCACACGACGAGTTTTTGTGAATAAATTTTTTACATAGTTTGGTCGTTTGTGGTAGAAAACATTGTAGGAAATGAAAACATTGCTTGTCACAAGCAATGTCTTCATTTACCACAATGTTTTCCAAAGCCTTTATCTTTTTGGGAGTAAAAAAAGAGTCAATGTTTGGGAATGGGTAAGCCTTCGAATGTCGGACCCCTGTATCGTACTTACTTTTATGATTATCATAAAACGATCAAAGATTCTCACACCAAATAAAAATGTTATTTTGATGTGAAATAAATTATTTGAAGATGTTATCATAATGGTTCTCTGCACGTTTCTAGTTAGATTTTATCTACTTGAACTTATCGACATAGGCTAATAAGAGAACAACACATCGATGCTTTTCAACAAAAACCACGTAACTGCAGCTTTAAAAAAGCTGCAGTTACGTGCTTTTTTGTTTAAAAGCAACCACATGGAGCTTGAAAAGCAAGACGTGTCTTTTTCGAAAGCATTGATATGTGTTAAGGTAGTCCACCCCTAATGAGATTCGCGCGACGTCGGAATTATTCGGGCTTCGTTGACAACATTCGGCGGTGGGATTTTCCACCGCCGAATGTTTACGACCGCACCCGAATAAGTTCGTTTACGTAACGACGACGCTAGAAAAAAATCCGATAATTTATGAATCTCAAAATGGCCATATTATGGTTGTTCTACCTTAATCAGGACTAGATCTCTGCCAGAACAAACATTACCGCCAAGATTTTTGACAGTGTGATTTTTTAATGCTTTAATCCTTTCGCTTGAATATTAAAAGAAACAATTGGATTCTGAGCAGAATGAGTTAGAAATGGGAAAGACCCTATCAAAAACGCGTACGATGCACTTTAGCTCGTCAAAATCCATAGAGTATAAGCTGAGAAACAAATTTATACAGAGTGTCCCAAAAAAACGGAACCCATTTTTGAAAGTACATTTCTCATGTGCCATTCAATATTTCTCCACCAAATTTACATATGCAATAGCCACGACAGTTTTCTACTAGCAGTAAAGATTTGGTTGAAAAATAACAATTAGTCTAAAAATATTGGCATTCAAATGAATATACCCGGAAAACCATTTTAACACGATATCGATCTTTCGTTTTGCAGCGCGCGCCTACAATCATTTAATAATTTGACGCTTCACGATTGGTTAATATATTCAATACAATACAAAAGTGAGATTGAAACATTGTATTCACAATAGTGCATTTTCATTTCACCTTTTTGCTTATAAATAAACTGTAAAAGAAGAACTGCGATGTAACTAAAATGAATACAAACAAAATATCCAAGTGCATCACAGACTCATGAATAATAATCATAGGCACTTATTAAATATCTGACCAACATGCCGGTCACCGCTCAACTATAAATTATTACAGATTTCATTTGACCTAACACTGATGCAAAACATGTTCATATATGACAAATAACACGAAATTCAACAAAAAAAATAAATGTCCACAGAAATGTATACTATGCAAGAATTACGACTAGACTAATTTTAGGGAACATACCAAGCTTGAAATTTAAGAAAATAAAAGTTATTGCGCCATGTGAAATGAATCACATAATAATTTGAAATAAATTCAAACAACCACCCTATGGACTCAATTTGAAAGTACAGCACGTGTACATATCAAATTTTGAGAAAATCGCAACATACATGTACAGCGGCACATAATTCAACAGCTGACCGTTAGTGCGCTTTCACGAACAAACAAGACGCCAAAATCAATATCATGTCAGATCGGTTTTTTAGTGTCATTATTAATTTGCTTATAACTTTTGAACCGATACATATTTTTAAATGAAATTTGGAACACAAATGCAAAAAAAAAATGTATCTTTAGTACTGCAAATTCAAAAATTAGATTCTTTGCTTACGCTTTAAAATATTTGACTTTGAATTAGGGTTCCGTTTTTTGGGACACTCTGTATACATAGAAGCCAACAATTTTTTAGTGTGAACGTTTCCGAAAGACAGTTGGGTCATCCATCGTGTAAGAGGTGCATCGAGGATATGAGGCGCTCACTAGAGATTCTATGAACTTTTTATGACACATAAATGATATATCGCTGCTTTTCAACGAAAACCTCGTATCTGCAGCTTAAACCAAGCTGCAGATACGAGGTTTTCGTTGAAAAGCGACGATATAGATTATACCGGTCATCGTTCTTCTTGACGGATAGCCACATTTAATGACAATATAAACAGTGTCTCAATGCATCACTTTCGTTAGTAATACTTTTTCTAAGCAGTTCTTTCTCGGACAATATCTAATCCATAAAACGCCATAAAATAATAAAAAGAACTGTCAATTTCACGATGTAGTAGACGTCAGTTAACCCGTTTAGAAACAATTCCTGATTTTTACATGCCTGAAAGAGAATATTTGTGAAAATATTGATAGAATAGAGGAAAATGCTAAATACCAGCATTTTCTTCTTTTCACAAGATATGATGGGCCGTTATCCTTAAGTCTCTCCCAGAAAGGCCTCTTTTTTACGCCCCTACTAAAACACTTTGGGAAAATGCAAGAAAGAACTTCGTCCATTTCTATGGTATAGATTATTATATGGAATGATACATACCAACCAGTACTTTCAGTGACGCTGAATGATAAATGAAGTCTCGGTACTTAATATCACCATTCGAGTTTACTTAGAATCTACAAAGTTCAAATTCATTTTTAAGGTAAGACCTGGGTAATGCACTTCCTGTATAATTTCTACTTATTCCATGACGTCCGTAAGTCCGAGCATTTTTAAAGTACTGTAAGATGCAATATCGCATGTTTCCGTACCAACGGACATAATTAAGGGTGATCATACACTCATGGGACATAATTATTCGCCACCCACCTATTTTTCATTGAAAAATTGAGTGATTTTCTGGACTAGAACTGTCACAGAACCTTTATTCTTACACTGAGCAGAAAAATATAGATATGACTCAAAAGTATAAACATTACAAGATAAAGTCTGCTTAAAATTTCTTTTGAAATGTCTGAAAGACACGGTTGCTAGGCAACATAAGACAATCAGTGAAAATTTCTACCAATCATCCTTAAACCCGTTGCCATGGCAACAGATAGTTACTTTTTTGATAACTAAGCAAATGAAAATATGCACAACATATTAGATATAAATGTGACCAATTTTTCATGAGATTGGATAGCTACTTACAAAGTACAACAATTTTGTTTGACCAAGTTACCACAGAAAAATACAACGCTCCATTCAATCCTATGTTAATTTTGCATTTTTGGTATTTTTGCAACAAAAATAAAATTTCAAACATTTATTTCTCAAAGAAAACTTTATGGATATTGAAGCAAACATAATAGTTAAATAGTTTACCTATTGTAGATCGATTTTTCATAAAATCAAGTCTTTAGTGAAACTTATGTTACCGTGGCAACAATGTTATGGAGACTGGTCAGAAATTTTCACCGATTTTCTAAAGTTGCCTAGCAACCATGTCTCTGAGCCATTTGAAAAAAAAAGTTTTTACACAGAGCTTGTCCGCAATTGGTTATACTTTTAAATAATATCAAAATATTGATTGGTGTGTGAGACAATGCGGATTTAACATCAGTTTAAGTCTAAAATTATGAGTAAAATTTATGCAAAAATCAGCAGGGTGTCGAATAATTATGTCCCTTTACTGTATTTCCGTTGAATATTCTAAAAAAAAATAATGAAAATGTTCTAAATTGTATTAAGAGTTGACAAAAAAACAAATGTCAAAAAATCAAAATTTGAGCGTAATGAAAATTACCTCCCTTGAAATCGTCTATTCGCACCATAAAGATTTCGTTCCATAACTGGTCACATAGCCCATTACCCAGGTCTAATTTAAGAAAAACCTTTTCACACATAAAACTTTCACAAAATGTCCCAACAATATTTCATAGTGGCCTACGTTAATTAAAGCCGTAAATCCCATAGAATATGGTGTATTTTGGTAGTCTAGTTTACACTAATCAAAGACGGTCTGTTCAGAATGTCAAGTCCAATTTTAAAAGGAGTTTAATTAGCAAGGGAGTTCTTGTAAAGAAAATTATTAGGCGACAAATTGGAGAATCAATTTAGAAATTGCAGAAACATTTGCCCCTGTCTTACTGATTTAAATCCTTTTCTGAATTGCTTAATTAATACCTTCCCATACAAGATCTGGTTTCCACGTCATTCCCATGAAAAGGCTTTGGATCAATTACGGCTAAAGTAAAATCTCGATAACCAGTCTACTTTTGCCATAATATTTCCTGTGTTATATGATGCACGCTTCACAATATTATGTCTGTTTTGTCGTCTGTAGGATATTTCAAATTGGATCGGATTGAATGGAGTTTTACGTCCCACTCAACTACTAAGGTCATATGGAGACGGGACCTCGGTTTAAAGTCTATTCCGAATGACTATATTTCAAATTTGAAATGGCTAAGAATTTTGTGCTAAAAAGACTAGTTTTACCGTTATGTTTTGATAACCCGTCGGTGTAGTTTTAAAACCTCAAAATCAAGCCGTAGAACGAGATTTGATGACAACACCAACGAAATACTATTTGTTTGTCCGAAATTACGTCACGATTAGATTAACTGAATAAAATCGTTCCCTTTTAAATTGAAAATCAGTGTATTGACGGCACCAAAAATGTTTTGATCTATTTTTCTTTTAAATGAAAATTTTAACTGTTTTGAAAAGTAGCTAAGCCCAATTTGTTTAAGCAGACAGTATAGACAAAGATCAGACTACGTATAAATGTAGGCTTATCTTTGTCTTTGTTGCCTGCCTACGCTTGCATATTCTGTGAGCGGCAAAGGTGCGAGCCGTTATGTGAGCGGCAATGGTGCGAGCCGTTATGACTAGACCTATTTAGATCTTGCTTGGCTTAGGCTGCATTCTGCACAAAAAAGAGTAAGAATATTGCAGAATTTTGATAGATTAATTTTCATTCTCGCCTTGTTTTTCAATAAATCTAGACGCCATATCTGACAACCGATAGACAACGTATACAAAGCATGTCCCGCAGGATTAATTCAAGAGAGCTCTTAAACGCCATGTAAAGGTCCGTAGGAAGCAATTTCATATGGGGGGGCTAAAGCCATTGTCCTGAAAATTTGGGGGCTAATTTGGATTTTCCCAAAATTTTCAGTGTAAAATTAAGAAAATTTGGCATTTTTGGCCAACATTGGGGGGGGGGGGGCTTAGCCCCCCTATCCCCCCCCCCCGTTCCTACGGGCCTGATGAACCTTAACTATTGGCTGTGAAGTGCATTTTGCACCCAGGAAATATGCATATTGTAGCGTTTGATTTACTAATTGATAATTCTTATAAAATTTTAAAAAAAATCTTATCTGATCAACAACGTATGGAAAACTTGTCAATAGGAAAAACATAATTATTCAATGTCAAGTATAAGATATACGACGTAACGGGTGACGTTCAACCTTGGCTGGCTTTGTTGAAAAAGCAAATGTCTCGAGCCGCTTACCTCTCAGGTCGAAATATCAGCATTTTCTTCTTTTGTCTCAATATTTTCCCAATACATTTCTTGTAGGGACGTCAAAAGCCGGTCTTGTTTAAGAAAAGGTTAAAGTAGGCCTACTTAGAAAGTCCATTTCGTCGAGCCATTACAAGACGATTGAAAGCAAGTTGTCGGTTAGGTTGAAAAGTCGGTTTTAAGGTAGTCCACCCCTACTGAGATTCCCGCGACGTCGAAATTATTCAGGCGACGTCGAAAACATTCGGCGGTGGAACTTTCCACCGCCGAAAGTTTACGACCGCGCCCGAATAGGTTCAGAAACGTAACGACGCCGCTCGAAAAAAACAATGTTTTATGAATCTCAAAATGGCCACGTTACGGGTATAAGCTCTTTAGAGCTTCTGTTATATGTTTTACTGTGTGCCGACTTTGTAAATAAAATTGACTTGACTTGAAAACGTCATAACTGCAGCTTATAGATGCTGTAGTTACGACATTTTCGAACGTGACCGGCGATATTTTTTTTATACAACGTAACTTTATTTCAAGTCTTGAACTAGCGTCTTCACTTCTCGTTCACACAGAATCAAATGGCAATGAATTTTGTACGAAAAATAGATTGGGCTTAACGTTATGTTTTGATAAACCGTCGGTGTTGTATAAAATCTCGTAACTACGGCTTGACTCAAGCCGTAGTTACGAGATTTTATAACAACACACACGAAATAGTATTTGTTTGTCCGATATTACGTTACCATTAGCTGGATAAAATCGTTCCCTATTTCTTTAATCTCTCCCCATTGGAACATAATCAAACGGTACATATCTTTTATATTTGATAATGTAATAAAGTTCGTCTCACTTTAACCCATTCCCAAACAATGACTCTTTTTGTCTTGCTCAGAAGAAAAAAAGATTTGAAAAACGTGATGGAAAATGAAGAAATTGCTTGTAACGAGCAATTTCTTCATTTCAGGCATTTCCTACAATGTTTTCTACACAAGAGACCAAAAATATATCGTTGGTGGGATGTCAAAACCTCGTAACTACAGCTTGAATAAGCTGGAGTTACGAGGTTTTGACTCCCCACTGACGATATCTTATATATTAAATTCAAATCACTTGAAATTGACGTCTTCAACTTCTTTGAATTTGGACCAGTCATCGTATCGGAGATGACATATTTAAGCGTCTCGAAAATATGTTGCTTCTCTCAATATTTTCCAACATTATTTTTTTCTTCCTTTTTCTGTGTAAATAACAAATATCAAAACCGCGGCGTGTTTGGAAGGGGCTAAAATGATAAGTTCTGGTGAAGTAAGAATATATTATCGCATTACCAGACCAAAAATTTGACTGGTCTAAAGTCAAAGATGTTGCAGACGAGAATTTCAAACGAGTGGAAAATTCCATTTTTGGTCTTTCTGACTAAAAAAGAACATTAGGGGAAATTAAGAAATTGCTTGACGCAAGCATTTTCTTCATTACTACAATGTTTTCCATTTTAGTCTTTATCTGGTTGGGTGTCTAAATGCGTCATTTTGTGTGAATGGTTTATTTTGGCGGGCTGTGAGGCCTACACATTGTGATGACAACGTTGTCATTTCCCATAGACGACTTTGGAAAACATTGAGGCAAAAGACGGAAATGTTGTTGGTCAGATTTTTTGCCTCATTTTTCCTGGACTCTAGCATACTTATTTCTGACTTTCGGCATTACAAGATATTTTGACGTTTGCAACATATATATTTAACCTTTTCCCAAACAAGACCTGGTTTTGACGTCCCTACTAGAAAAGGCTTGAGAAAACATTGAAACAAAAGAAGAAACTGCTGATAACCAGCAGTTTCTCCTTTTGTCTCAATATTTTCTATGCCATATTTTACACAAATCCTATCTTTAATAACATCCATTTTGTCATTTATGGCAGTTTTTGAAGTGGATCAACCTAAAATTTTGAGGTTTGGGAAAGGGTTAATTCAAATGGGACAAGTCTGAACCTTTGCCGTTTTGGAATGAGTTAATAATTTATCTTCTATTTACCAATTATAGCGTAACTGATTAATACTCGTGCATCAATCATTCGTTTAGATAATAAATAGTTTTCCTCATTATGTCTGGCATTACTTGGAGTTGAAAATGTTCCATTTTCTGAAAAGAATACTTAACCCTTTCCCAAACAAGACCTGGTTTTGACGTCTCTAATTGAAAAGGCTTGGGAAACACTGAAACAACAGAAGAAACTGTTGATTATCAGCAGTTTCTCATTTTGTCTCAATATTTCCTGTGCCATATTTTGCACAAATCCTATCTTTGATAACAACCATTTTGTTTTTTGTGACAGTTTTGAAGTTGATCACCCTAAAATTTTGTCGTTTGGGAAAATGTTAAGGTCGAATTCTTTTTCATGTGTCTAAAACAATATAGAAGTCAAAAGTTTGGCATGATATTCTCTGGGTAACATTAGTCAAGTCAAGGTGAAAAATTGCTGTAGATTTAGTTTGGTGCAAACGGGGTCCTACATTTTACTCCCGGCACATAATAGACCTATATTTTAAACAAGGGATTTTTCTTCATTCAGACAATTCATACTGCCTCGTTTATCGTTTTTCTTTAACCCATTACCACACAATGACTCTTTTTGACTCCCTTCAAGATAATGGCTTTAGAAAACATTGTGGAAAATGAAGAAATTGCTTGTG
>OY804593.1:74184603-74219968 GCA_963680895.1 Fragum sueziense | reverse complement strand
TTTTGGTGTCTTGCTATCTCCAGACTTGTTTTGATTAATTCCAGAAATAAACTAGAGAGGGTGAATAGTGGATGGGAGAATAGAGATAGAGAGAGTAGGGTTGAGGGACGGACAAACAGACAGACATGCAGACAAATGGAAGGGCGGACGGAGGGGCGGACGAAGTAGGGAATGAAGAATAATGTAGGGAGAGAGAGACAGATAACACTTACTATGAAAATGAATAAATTACAATTGGCAGTCAGATAAATGAACTGGTAGAGCATCTCTATCTGTTAGCTAGGGATGCTCTGTCAGGTCAATTATAATGAACTATAACAACTACTCAATAGACTACACTATATATGTAACGAAAATGCGACTTTATGGACAACTAAAGTATTCATGAAGCATATGACCGTTCTGACCCATTACCAGACGGCAAAATTTTAGACTGATCCAAATTCAAATACCGATATGTTGCAGACGGGTGAGAAGACATTTTTCAAGTGAATTAGGTTTTACATTTTTGTCTGCTTTGGACAGAAAACATCGTTGGAAATGAAGAAATTGCTTTTCACAAGCAATTCCTTCATTTCCCACAGTGTTTTCTAGATTCTACAAAGAAAGACAAAAATGTAAAAATCATTCATTTGAAATAATTGTTATCGGCATCAGCTTTATATTGTGACCAGCCTTAAAAGATTATCGTACGGGGCCAACTGTAAAGTAGACTCCATACCTTTTTTTTTAAAAAAATGTTGAAAATAACAAAGACATAGGCCTACTTCTTTGTATGTATCTAGAGAAAAGTGAATGTCTAAACAAATAATAGCTATTCTTCAATTTCGTGTGTCGATGATACTAATATTCACTCGCCAAATTTTGTGCAAAAAACGGAAAGAAGGCTTGAGAATTAATATCGTTAGAGAAAGCACAGTCCAGTGCAACAGATAAGAGGTTGTTATTTTAGATCCAAACCCTACGTTATGAGTAGGCCTATTCTATGAGACTATTCAAATGAGTACCGAAAACATAGGGATTGGTGAACATTGAAAGATACTTTGCTTTTTGAAAAGGCATTGTCCTGTCTTATCTGTAGCTCTGTGGTACCCTTTCCATTAAAGGGACCCATGCTAGGTTGTCGGACATAGAAACATGTAAAAAATATATGCAAGAAATATCGTTTGGAATTGTCAACCTGGGACCTATTACATCGAAACATTTAAGACGTGTTTTTGACTTACCAATGTCTTAAAATCGCTTAAACCAACAATCGGACAACCCTCGATAGATTGGCGATACGCGTTTCTTGTCCTAAATTTGTCGTAAGACACCGGTAAGTAAAAAAACGTCTTAAATATTTTGATGAAACTGCCCACTGCATACCTAGATTATTTCTGTTGATGACACAGGAAATGAGATTTTGTCCTAAACCTTCCGTACGTCATTGGTATGACAAAAATAGATCTTAAATGTTTTGATGAAATTGTCCAGTTTTGGGTTTAATTAATAGGTCCTAGGTCTATAGCACAGAAAAATAATAAAGCAAGCTTAAAGCAGTCAAAACGTTGTTGCTTATTATTTCCTTCTTTCGCTTCGATCTTTTCCCCTAATGTTTTCTATTAGGGGTATCGAAACTAGATCTTGTTTTTGGAGAGGGTTAGTCTCTTTTCCTAAGTTTTCGTACACAGTTATTCAATAGTCCTGGTAAAAATTTTCGGCATTCCTTCCTAAAATGAGAATCATATTTCCAGTATATAGCCGGTTTTATCGCGAAGATCAATTCGAAACTATGTTGGAAAAACAAAAGTGCAGTCATCTCCTCTTGCGAAAAGTTCCTATGTGTAATCGGGATTATCATCGACACGAAAGCTGGTGCAAAACAAGCAAAATAAACCAAAGAAACAATTGTCGTGCTTATTGTATGTCTTCTGGCTTTCATGTTGAGCTTGATTGATTCTTTTGATCGTTCCATTATAATGCCAAGGAGTGAAGTATCTAGTACTTCATCCTCGTATATACGTCCTGCTTCTATACTCTGTCGGAATAACTCTATGGCAATCAAACAGTTCAGGACGCAAATTATGATTAACGCCCCGACAAATACAATTAATATTGATAATCCACATAGAAGATCCTGGATTGGGAAGATTGAATCCATGTAACCATAACCAGCTAATTGTGACGGGATAACTATACCGTCGGCTATGCCCAAAATAATCACAGCGAAAACACAGAAACAAGTAGTAACACCCCATGAAAATTTGTCCCGGCTACATTTGGGTTTACAGACTGCCATGTATCTTTCGGCTGCGACAGTAATTAGAAAACTAGACATAAATACTGTCTGGACACTTGTAATGAATACTTTTGCTGAACGTATCTTTTTATAATTGCATTGGTTCTCTATATTATAAAGCGCCAATTCAGCCGGTAATATAATTCCAGACGAGATTAAGTCGCTAATACCAATGATAAAAACATCAAATAATTTAGCATCAGGATTGTCGCGGTTTGGCCAATAGATGTAGCAAACATGTCCGTTTCCTAAAACTCCTGTTATCACGATAATACACTGGAGTATGATGACTGGAATCATAACTTCAATTTTGTTTATCCAGTCGGGTACACCATCCTCAGTTTGATATGCAGATGAATTACTCATATAAACTGACGTTGTAATTTCCATCTTCAAATCATTTGATCTGTGTTATCAGAATCACAAAACCTGTATTTATCAAACTTTTTACGTCCACAGCAGTTTACAAATTAAAACTTTCTAAAAGTTTGCGGTTCATGAAAGTAAATTATAACACCACTGCCTTTACGCAGTCCTGTAGGCTAACTGTTATGTACCACTTTACTCGTCAAGATTACTAAATTTGTCAAGTGCATCTTGAGATTTACAATAGCTTTATAAATGAACCGGGATCTAGAAGAAGGGGGTCGTTTCCCACACAAGGACGCTTTTTGGCGCCACACAAAATGGCTTTAGAAAACATGGTGGAAATGAAGAAACTGCTTGTGACAAGTAATATTTCTTCATTTCCTACAATGTTTTTCCACAATGAAAGACACAAAAATTTAATTTTTCATTAACTTGAAATTTTCATCTGCAACGTCTTTGAATTTTGATCAGTCCAAAATTTTGGTAAAATTTTCAAAAAACAAGGATGTTGCAGGCGACAATTTAAAAAAAAAAAGAGTGAATAGAATTTTACACTTTTTGTGTTTTTGAGTAATAAACATTCGGGGAAATGAAAAACTGATTGCGACAAGTAATTTCTTCATTTTACACAATGTTTTCTGACACCAAATCTTGTGGGCGTCAAATAGTGTCATTGTGTGGGAATAGGTTAAATACCACTACATCCTTTTTTACAGGATCCCAACTGGTTTGTTTTCGGGGATTTTTATTATCCTTTTCCAATACAATGGACCAGTTGAAATCAAAGGCAATAAAAACGACAGATTAATTTTGATGTTATGAAAATTATGATATTGGAAAATCATAGAGCGGAAAGCTTTCACAGAATGACAGAAAAGGAAAATTATACCGGTCAAAATTTTCTTCTTTTCCCCCAATGATTTCCAAAGCATATCTATTGGAGATGTCGAAACCAGACGTCGTTTAGGTAAGAATTAAAAACCCACAAAGTGATTTACAACAGTTTGCTGTACATACTCATAACATGGAGTGCTCATTTTCTAAGTGTTTTGTGTATTATCATGAAGCTTTGTGTGCGCACACTTCCTTCTAGTTATCTAGAGACAAGACATTGCTTGTATCTCGAATAACTAGATATGTGGAAACAAAGGCCCGATTGATTGATTGATTGATTGATTGATTGATTGATTGATTGATTGATTGATTGATTGATTGATTGATTGATTGATTGATTGATTGATTGATTGATTGATTGATTGATTGATCGATCGATCGATCGACCGACCGACCGACGGGCGGGCGGACGGACAGACGAGCGAGCGGGCGGGCGGGTGTGTGGGTGGATGGATGGATGGATGAATGGGTGGGTTAGGTGGGTGGGTTGGTGGGTTGGTTTTGGATTGGCGGATCGGTGGGTTGGTGTTTGGTTGGGTGGGTGGTCGTTGGGTGGGTGGATAGATGGATGGATGGATGGATGGATGATGGATTGATGGATGGGTGGATGAGTTGGTGGGTGGATGTGTGGATTTTGGAAGGATGGATGGATGGATGGATGGATGGATGGATGGATGGTGGGTGGGTGGATGGGATGGGATGGGATGGGATGGGACGGGACGGGATGGGATGGGATGGGATGGGATGGCTTTTCCCAAGCATTTTTTGCATTTTTAGCTCACCTGAGCACGAAGTGCTCAAGGTGAGCTATTGTGATCGCTTTTTGTCCGTCGTCCGTCTGTCCGTATGTCCGTCCGTCCGTCCGTCTGTCCGTCCGTCCGTCCGTCCGTCCGTCTGTCAACAATTTGATGTTTACACTCTAGCATCTACAAATATAAGCCAATCTTGACCAAACCTGGTCAAAACATGTATGACCTTAAGTTCTCGGATGAGTTCGATTTTGGGTCAGATCAGACCTGAAAGTCCGGAGTTATCTGCCCTTGAATGTAAAAAATAGCTACTTTTGACATTGTTTACACTCTAGCATCTACAAATATTGACCAATCAATACAAAAGTTGGACAAAATTTTGGTGACCATAAGATCTCGGATGAGTTTAATTTTTGATTTGATAGGATTAGAAAGTTCTGAGTTATCTGCCCTTGAATTTGACAAAATTGAAGTTTTTCACTGTTTTCGACTTTGTTTACACTATAGCATCTACTATTATTGACCAATCAAGATAAAACTTAGACACTATGTTATTGACTATAAGATCTTAGATGAGTTTAATTTTGGGTCAGATTGGACTGGAAAGTCCGGAGTTATCTGCCCTTGAATGTAGAAAATAGCTATTTTTGCCATTGTTGACACTCTAGCATCTACAAAAATTGACCATTCAATACAAAAGTTGGTCAAAATGTTGGTGACCATAAGATCTGGGATGAGTTTAATTTTTGATTTGATAGGATTAGAAAGTTCTGAGTTATCTGCCCTTGAATTTGACAAAATTGAAGTTTTTCACTGTTTTCGACCTTGTTTACACTATAGCATGTACAATTATTGACCAATCAAAACAAAACTTGGACACAATGTTAGTGATGATAAGATCTTAGTTGAGTTTGATTTTGGGTCAGATTGGACTGGAAAGTCTGTAGTTATCTGCCCTTGAATGTAAAAATTAGCTTCTTTTGACATTGTTGACACTCTAGCACATCTCCAAATATTGAGCAATCAATACAAAAGTTGGACACAATGTTGGTGGCCATAAGATCTTGGATGAGTATGATTTTTGGTCTGATCAGGCCAGAAAGTCCTAAGTTATCTGCCCTTGAATCTAACAAAATTTATGTTTTTTACTATTTTCGACATTGTTTACACCCTAGAATCTACAATTATTGGCCAATCAAGACAAAATTTGGACACAGTGTTGGGGACCATAAGATCTTGGATGTGTTAATTTTTCAGTCTGATCTGGCTGGAAAGACGAGAGTTATGTGCCCGTGAATTTTACAAAATTGCCATTTTCTGCTGTTTCTGACTTTGTTTACACGCTCTAAAATCTACAATTGTTGACCAATCAAGACAAAACTTGAACACAATGTTGGAGACTATTAGAATTCTTATCAGTTTGATATTTGGCCTGATGGGACCAGAAAGTTGAGAGTTATGTGCCCTTTAATTTTACAAAATTGCTGTTTCCAACTGTTTTTGACCTTGTTTACAATCTAGAATCTACATTTTTTTTTATCAATCAAGACAAAACTTGGACACAATGTTGGAGACCATAAGATCTCGGATGATCTGCTCTTCAAATTTTACCCGAACAACCACAAATAGTGACTAATCAGAACAAAACTTGACGCAATGTTATAGACCATAAGTTTGTTTTCAGTTTTCAAGTCATATTAATTGAATTGAACAAAACTGTGCCTAATATCATTTTGGTTCAGGTGAGCGATATAGGACCATCATGGTCCTCTTGTTCACATCGTTTTCTATACTTTGAACTTAATTTATTGGCCAAATTCGGCAAAATTAATTGCCTTTGGCCGTAACAAATACATATATATGACAAAACATATACAGGGTACCAATACAATACATTATACAAGAAGATCCAAAACTGTGCTCACTTAAAATTTACGTCAGCAACTTCTTTTAATTGAACTAGTATAAAATATTTAAGTCTGGTTATGACTGGGTAAACGCGAAAAGGACGGATTCCGAATAACTACAAAAAGACGTCCAATTAGTTGCATCTTGCCAATGTATTTAGAAAAACACATGCCAAAATGTCATTATATCATTTACATTTGAGCCAGGATCTGGAAAAACGTCCCTTAAGGCTTTTGAGCCCAACATAGATCCAGATCAGCCTGTGCATACGCACAGTCTGATCAGGATCCATGTTGTTCTCTAATAGCTTCTTCTTGACCTGTAGTAACTTAAAGAGAGCAGCATGGGTGCACATTGGGCTGCATTTGACAACATGCTGATCTTGAAACTCATTTTTTGAAAATGCTTTAAGGGACGTTTTTCCAGATCCCGGCTCATTTCATTTCTCAGCATCAATTCAGCACATAAATGCAAATATTGTATTGAGGATTGGTTCCATGGTTTCAGATTGTCAGAGGTGCACCTTGCAGAATGACCACTCACACGATTAAGACAATTTTTAACATGGATAAAGAGCGGGGGATTTTTATATTTTAGCAGTCTTTCATCTCTTCCAAAACACTGGCTTTGGCGGTTCTTACAGAGTGACATTTGGTAAACATTTAGGGGAAACGAATAAAATGCTGATCATCAACATTTTCTTTTTTCTCAGAGCTACCTTATAGTATAACTTGACGTTCAGTTTTATAAACATGTCTTCTTCAATGGATTTTGCCAAGAAGTAATCTTTTGTTGTTAAGTCTTACAATTTTATTTTGACCCTTTCGCAAATAAGACATAGTTTCGACGTCCCTACCACAAATAGATTGGAAAACAACAATAAGACAAAGAAGAGAATGCTGGTGACCAGCATTTTGTCCTTTTTAGCTCACCTGAGCACGAAGTGCTCGAGGTGAGGTATTGTGATCGGTCTGTTGTCCGGCGTCCGTCTGTCCATCTGTCCATCCGTCAACTTTTTACTAAAAAATCTTCTCCTCCTAAAGTACTTGGCAGAATTCAATAATATTTCACACATATGATCTATGGGTCATGCTTTTTCAAAATACTTCAAAGAATTGGAATCGGGGCCATAATGGGGTCAAAAAGTAGGTCACTAGGTCAAATCTTCTTTCTGCTCTAGGGGCCACATTTTTTGCTCAATCATTGTGAAAATTAATCAGAATATTTGTCTTGATGATCATTAGGTCGTGATGAAAAATAGGTCAAGCTAGGTCAAAAACTAGGTCACTAGGTCAAATATTGTAAAATCCATCTTTTTTTCACTGGAAGTGCCAATTTTGGTCCAAACATTGTAGAAATTGTCATGAATGTTTATCTTGATGATATCAAGGTCAAGTCAAGAAGTGGGTCATGCTAGGTCATTAACTAGGTCAAGAGGTCAAATCTTACAAAATCCTTTCTTTTGCTCTGGAAGTGCCGATTTTGGTCCAAACTTTGTCAAAATTGTCCTCAATGTTTATCTTGATGGTATCTATGAAATGATGAAAAGTTGGTCATGGGAGGTCAAAAACTAGGTCACGGGGTCGAATCTTTTAAAATCCTTCAGTTTGTTCTGGACATGCCAGTTTTGGCCCAAAATTATCCTAAATGTTTATCTAGATGATATTTAGGTCATGTCAAGAAGTGGATCATGCCAGGTCATAAACTAGCCTTTTACTAGGTCATGAGGCCAAATCTTGTAAAATCCTCCCTTTTGCTCTGGAAGTGCCAATTTTGGTCCAAACTTTGTCAAAATTGTCCTAAATTTTTATCTTGATATCTAGCTTATGTACACAAAGTATGGGTCATGTAATGTCAAAAACTAGGTCATTGGGTCAAATCTTGGTTTTGCTTTCAGAACGGAAATATATACTTAAACATTGTGAAAATTGTTCAGAATGTTTATCTTGACGAAATCTGGGTCATTTTGAAAGTGGGTCATGTGAGGTCAGAAACTAGGTCAATAGGTCAAACCTTGTTTTTTCTGAAAGAACCAAAATATTTACTCAATCATTGTGAAAGTTCAGAATGTTTATCTTGATGATACCTTGGTGATACGAATAGCAGGTCATTCGAGGTTAAAAAACTAGGTCACTAGGTCAAATTTTGTTTTTGCCCTAAGAACCAAAATATTTACTTTATCATTGCAAAAATTGATCAGAATGTTTATCTTGATGATATCTTGGTGATGTGAAAAGTGGGTCATGCGAGGTCTAAAACTAGATCACTAGGTCAAATCTTGTTTTTGCTCTAGGAACCAAAATATTTACTTTATCGCTGTGAAAAATGTTCAGAATATTTATCTTGATGATATTTGGGTCTTTTTTAAAGTAGGTCAAGTGAGGTCAGAAACTAGGTCAATAGGTCAAATCTGGTTTTTCCTGTAAAAACCAAAATATTTCCTCAACCATTGTGAAAGTTCAGAATGTTTATCTTGATGATACCTTGGTGATACGAATAGCAGGTCATTCGAGGCTCAAAACTAGGTCACTAGGTCAAATTTTGTTTTTGCCCTGAGAACCAAAATATTTACTTTATCATTGCAAAAATTGTTCAGAATGTTTATCTTAATGATATCTTGGTGATGTGAAAAGTGGGTCATGCGAGGTCTAAAACTAAGTTACTAGGTCAAATCTTGTTTTTGCTCTAGGAACCAAAATATTTACTTTATGGTTGTGAAAATTGTTCAGAATATTTACCTTGATGATATCTGGTCAATGTAGAAAGGTCAAAAACTAGGTCACAGGGTCAAATCTTGTTTCTACATTTAGAACCATAATGATATCTGAATGATGGTGAAAATTGTTCAGAATGTTTATTTTGACCATATACGGGGCATGTATAAAGTAGGTCATGGGTGGTCAAAACCTAGGTCAAATTTTGTTTTTGCTCTAAAAAATCAAATTATTTATTCATCATTGTGAAAATAGTTCAGAATTGCTTATCTTGATGATAAATGGGTCATGTAGAAATTGGCTAATGTTAGGTCAAAAACTAGGTCAAAAGGTCAAATCTTGTTTTTGCTATAAGAACCTAAATATTTATTCATCATTGTGAAAATTGTTCAGAATGTTTATTTTGATGGTATCTAGGTCATGTTAAAAGTGTGAGTTTGAAGTTTGGCAGATGTTTGTCTCAAAGTCCTCTCAGGTGAGCGATGCAGGGCCATCTTGGCCCTCTTGTTGTAACAATATTTTCAGCGATATATTGCAAATGAATCCTTTTATCAACGTCCTTTTTTTCATCTTCAGATTTTTTTTGAAAAGTTTAAATAAAGCATAGACTATGTTAATATTTGGTGCTACAACAGAATAAACAGATAAGAGTGGTGAAGGCATTCCAATGTTTGAAGATCAATAAAAGAAATACAAAATAGAACAGAACAGTTTATTTACAAAATGACTTGAACAAAATTGTTCATCGTCATTACAAAGCATATAAACAATTGTCATATGAGCATGCAATAACAATGGTAGTAAATATAATGTTTTTGTTTGTTTGTTTGTTTGTTTGTTTGTTTGTTTGTTTGTTTGTGTTTTTTTTTGTTGTTGTTTTTTTTTTTTTTTTTTTTTTTTTTTTTTGTTTTTTTTTGTTTTTTTTTTGTTTTATTTTTCGGAAATCACGTTGTAAGTAGAAATAGTTATAATGTTTATTTATGTTTCTGTTGGATTGATGATTATCTATACATTCAAATGTTATGTGCAAGGATCCTCCGACATAATTATGCCGGATGATCCTAATACAAATCATTCGTATTAGCCTGCAATACATTTGCAATAAGTTATAGTTTTGACAACGACTAAACGTTTATGAAAACAAGTATAAATCAGAATAAGCGTTTACTTGCAACTTGAAAAGCCATCACACATTCTTAAATATGTTGCTCTGCAATACCAGCTTTGAATGGCAGAGCGGAGGCTGGTTTCTGATTTATGTGAATCAATCCTAACAGCAATCTTTACATTTATTTGCTGAATCGATGTTTTATAATATTTTTGGTTCTTTCTGAAAGGGTTAACCCTTTCCCAAACAACAATTTTAGTGTGATCCCCTTCAAAAAATGCAAAAAAAAAAATGGCGAAATGGATGTTATTTAAGATAGGATTTGTGTGAAATATGGCACAGAAAATATTGAGACAAAAGGAGAAACTGCTGGTTATCAGCAGTTTCTTCTTTTGTTTCAATGTTTTCCCAAGCCTTTTCTATTAGGGACGTCAAAACCAGGTCTTGTTTGGGAAAGGGTTAAGAATGAAATCTTGTAATATTTGATGCTACCAGTTTTGAATGGCAGAGCGGAGGCCGGTTTCTGATTTATGTGAATCAATCCTCACAGCAATCTTTACATTTATTTGCTGAATCGATGTTTAATAATTTGAGGAACGAAATGTAAATATTATCTGACATTTTGGTGTCTTGCCATCTACAGACTTGTTTTGATTAATTCCAGAAATAAACTAGAGAGGATGAACAGTGGATGGAAGAAAGAAAGAGGGACGGACGGGTGGAGTAGGGAAGGAATGAGAATGGGGTGAGAGAGAGATCACACTTAGGCTATATGAATAAATGACAATTGGCACACAGAGCTCACGATAAATGACCTGGTAGGGCATCTCTTGCTGTTAGCTAGGGATGCTCTGTCAGGTCATTTATAATGAACTATAACAACATGCGACTTTATGGACAACTAAAGTATTCATGAAGCATATGACCGCTCTGACCCATTATCAGACGACAAAATTTTAGAATGGTTCAAATTCAAATACCGATATGTTACAGACGGGTGAGAAGACAGTTTTCAAGTGAATTAAGTTTTACATTTTTGGTCTGCTTTGGACAGAAAACATTGTTGGAAATGAAGAAATTGCTTTTCACAAGCAATTTCTTCATTTCACACAGTGTTTTTTAGATTCTACCAAGAAAGACAAAAATGTAAAAATCATTCATTTGAAATAATTGTTATCGGCATCAGCTTTATATTGTGACCAGCCTTAAAAGATTATCGTACGGGACCAACTGCAAAGTAGACTCCATACCTATTTTTTTTAAAAAAAAAATATTGAAAATAACAAAGACATAGGCCTACTTCTTTGTATACTGACGTCCAAAAGAAACGCCCCAGTCCTAATAGATGTCCGATTATTCAGTAAACCTGATTTGAAATCACAAAAACTTATTTCCATCTGTAAATTTGATTATCTGTTGTTGAAAAATGATAATAAAGAAATAATCAAATTGTAACAGTTTAGAAAAACGGCACATTTAAACAGAGCGGTATTTTTTATTTGGAAATCTGTAGCACGTGGTTCAAACTTTACTTGCGACGACAAAAGATACCGTAAAACGGCTTATTTGGTGACCACAATTATTGAATACTAAACGTGACGTTGATTTCAACGTTCAAACCTGAAACGCAAATGACGTTAACGTAAGACGGCTTCTTGTATAACAAGCGTTACGCGAGGTCTACCTGACTTTGGACGATTGGCAAATGTTTCTCTAACTCTAACTCGTCAACCAAGATGCCAGATCGTGCAATGAAAGACGTTAAAACGTCAGGCGGCTTGTTTTTCACTTCCCCGTATTCGAAAATGGCTTATCTACGAGCTCTATTTTCCAAGCAGTGTGTCTATTTCAAACGTAAATGACAACAACAACAATTACCACAAAAATACTTATTTGACCACCACAGTAACAGACTACTCGACAGAACATCGATCCCAACGTCACAAACCTGAAACGTGCATGACGTTAACGTGGAGAATTATCATTAAATGAGGTCTGCTTGAGCGTGACCGATCGATAGATGTTCGCGGAACTCTAACGCCTCGATCAAGACACCGAATCGAGAAACAGAATTTGTTAAACCATCTTGCGACTTGTTTGTGCATTCTTCGCATTAAAAAAATGCCATTTTACGCGCTCCCTTTTCAGAATTTAGTCTTGGTTTCCTTCAATTCGGATGTTTCATTAGAAAATCTTTAAACTCGTGGTTGCCTATCCACTACAAAGGCGGATCCAGGATTTTTTTCCAGGGGGGGGGGGGGGGTCCAAGCCCAAGATTTTTTTCCAGGGGGGGGGGGGGGGGTCCAAGCCCAAATCATGGCTTAAAATGTAATAAATATGTAACATTACACTAAATTCATATAGTCAAAATTTAATTTTCGGTCAATGCCAGGGGGGGGGGGGTCCGGACCCCCCGACCTCCCTCTAGATCCGCCCATGCACTAACACACGCCACTGTGTAAAATATGACCCATTTCATCACGTGATAAACATACACGAAGCGCACATAGAAAACGTGACCAGTCACCGGAAATGGACATATTGGCGAATAAAAACGCACTTTTTTTTCATTTGCCGTAATTGTCGGTCAAAATGATGATATATACAGTATACATTTTACTAACATTGTAGCAGGCATAAGGAAAATAACGACAAATTTCATTGGGGCGTTTTTTTGGACGTCAGTTTGTGTATCTAGAGAAAGCTGAATGTCTAAACAAATAATATTCTTCAATTTCGTGTATCGATGATACTAATATTCATTGGCCAAATTTTGTGCCAAAAACGGAAAGAAGGCTTGAAAATTAATATCGCCCTGGAAATAAATGATAGAGAAAGCACAGTCCAGTGCAACAGATAAGAGGGTGTTATTTTAGATCCAAACCCTATGTTATGAGTATTCTATGAGACAATTCAAATGAGTACCCAAAACATAGGGATTGGTGAACATTGAAAGATATTTTGCTTTTTGAAAAGGCATTGTCCTATCTAATCTGTAGCTCTGCGGTACCCTTTCCATTAAAGGGACCCATGCTAGGTTGTCGGACATAGAAACATGTAAAAATATATGCAAGAAATATCGTTTGGAATTGTCAACCTGGGGCCTGTTACATCGAAACATTTAAGACGTGTTTTTGACTTACCAATGTCTTAAAATCGCTTAAACCAACAATCGGACAACCCATGTCTCGATTGATTGGCGCTACGCTTTTCTTGTCCTAAATTTGTCGTAAGACACCGGTAAGTAAAAAAAAAACGTCTTAAATATTTTGATGAAACTGGCCGCTGCATACCTAGATTATTTCTGTTGATGACACAGGAAATGCAATTTTGTCCTAAACCTTCCGTACGCCATTGGTATGGCAAAATAGGTTTAAAATGTTTTGATGAAATTGTCCAGTTTTGGGTTTGATTAATAGGTCCTAGGTCTATAGCACAGACATAATAATAAGGCAAGCAGTCAAAACATTGTTGCTTATTATTTCCTTCTCTAGCTTCAATATTTCCCCCTAAAATTTTCTATTAGGGGTATCGAAACAAGATCTTTTTTTTTTTTTTTTTTTTTTTTTTTTTATATATAGTTTTGACGACTACTAAACGTTTATGAAAACAAGTATAAATCAGAATAAGCGTTTACTTGCAACTTGAAAAGCCATCACACCTTCTTATATGTTGCTAGATGTAATTCAATTCAATTCGTTTATTCATACATTTTAGGCCTCCAGCCTATTGTACATATATATTACAAACAAGTTACATAAACATGTGTACAGTGATGGTTAAATTTTCACAATAATGTATTTAGACAAGGTTACAAGATGGAAATATGTTCTTTTATGTCATCGAAATTAAACATTCTCTTTCACTTTCCTTTCATTTTTTTTTCGCGCCAGCACTGAAAGATAGGAGACGTGCCCCAACAGTATGGGACACACCCCCTTTCGTTCAGCGCTCGCTTATGAACAAAACGTATGTAAATGCATATAACAGTTCTAAAATTAACTTTCTTCTCTGAATTGAGTGATAGATGTATTGGGAAATGTTTCTAATGATAATGTCATTTTTGCTACTAAGCAGCATATGCATCTTCTATACACCTTCTTACATGTTGCTCTGCAGTACCAGCTTTGATTGACAGATCGGAGGCTGGTTTCTGATTTATGTGAATCAATCCTCGCAGCAATCTTTACATTTATTTGCTGAATCTATGGCGTGTGGAACGTTACAAAATTTGATAAATATTTTTATGTGATATAAATTTATATTTATATTCCATATTTTTTTTATTTATATTCTAAAAATATTTTTATGTGATATAATTTTATATTTATATTCTATAATTTTTATTTATATTGTATATTTTTTATTTATATTCTTTATTTTTTATTTATGTTCGATAACGCGAAAAAAAAATTATGTGATATAATTTTTTATTCATATTGTATATTTTTTTTATTTATGTTCTATATTTTTTATTTATGTTCGATAACGCGAAAAAAAAAATTATGTGATATAATTTTTTATTTATATTCTATATTTTTTATTTATGTTCTATAATTTTTATTTATGTTCGATGATAGCGCGAAAAAAAATATGTGGTATAATTGCATCATGGGATACTCGTGACATTGATTGGACCCTATCAAAGGGTTGAGTCGGTGGATGTTGCCTTATAAAATAGGGATGTGAGTTATCAGAGTGCATCTGTGCACATAGATACACTCTGATAAATCACATTCCCAGGGCAACAGTCAATTTCCCCCTCTCTCCCCATGTTGATTAACTAAATTATGTTTATAGGGAACGGGGCTTCTGACTTAACCTAAGCCCCCTTCCAACATGGCGACAAAAAGCTTCCCCCTCCCCAAATATTTGTAGCTGGCAAAGTTGCCAGGAGTGACTTTAATAAAGTTAATTAATTAAGCTAATTAATAAATAACTTATAAACATAATTTAGTTAATCAACATGGGGGAGAGAGGGGGAAAATTGACTGTTGCCCTGGGAATGTGATTTATCAGAGTGCATCTATGTGCACAGATGCACTCTGATAACTCACATAAGGCAACATCCACCGACTCAACCCTTTGATAGGGTCCAATCAATGTCACGAGTATCCCATGATGCAATTATACCTCATAAACTTTTTTCGCGCTATCATCGAACATAAATAAAAAATATAGAATATAAATAAAAAGTTATATCACATAATTTTTTCGCGTTATCGAACATAAATAAAAAATATAGAACATAAATAAAAAAAATATACAATATAAATAAAAAATTATATCACATAAATTTTTTTCGCGTTATCGAACATAAATAAAAAATGAAGAACATAAATAAAAAATATACAATATAAATAGAAATTATAGAATATAAATATAAAATTATATCATATAAAATATTTTTAGAATATAAATTAAAAGAAATATAGAATATAAATATAGAATTATATCACATAAAAATATTTATCGAATTTTGCAACGTTCCACACGCCATATGAATCGATGTTTTATAATATTTTTGGTTCTTTCTGAAAGGGTTAACCCTTTCCCAAACAACAATTTTAGTGTGATCCCCTTCAAAAAAATGCAAAAAAAAGGCAAAATGGATGTTATTGAAGATAGGATTTGTGTGAAATATGGCACAGAAAATATTGAGACAAAAGGAGAAACTGCTGGTTATCAGCAGTTTCTTCTTTTGTTTCAATGTTTTCCCAAGCCTTTTCTATTAGGGACGTCAAAACCAGGTCTTGTTTGGGAAAGGGTTAAGAATGAAATCTTGTAATATTTGATGCTACCAGTTTTGAATGGCAGAGCGGAGGCTGGTTTCTGATTTATGTGAATCAATCCTCACAGCAATCTTTACATTTATTTGCTAAATCGATGTTTTATAATATTTTTGGTTCTTTCTGAAAGTGTTAAGAATGAAATCTGGTAATATTTGATGCTACCAGTGTTGAATGACAGATTGGAGGCTGGTTTCTGATTTATGTGAATCAATCCTCACGGCAATCTTTACATTTATTTGCTGAATCGATGTTTAATAACTTGAGGAACGAAATTTAAATATTATCTGACATTTTGGCGTCTTGCTATCTCCAGACTTGTTTTGATTAATTCCAAAAATAATCTATCTAGAGGATGAATAGTGGAAGGAAGAATAGAGAAAGAGGGTAGTGGGAGAGAGGGACGGGTGGACGGAGGGTACCTGACGAAGTAGGGAAGGAAGGAGAATGGAGTGAGAGAGAGATTACACTTATATGAATAAATAAAAAATGGCTCACAGAGTATAGCTCACGATAAATGACCTGGCAGAGGATCTCTAGGTGTTAGGTAAGTATGCTCTGCCAGATCATTTATTATGAACTATAACAACTACTCAATAGACTACACTTATAGGTAATGAAAACTGGGATTCCATAGACAACTCGAGTACCTTTTGAAGCATGTGACCGCCCTAACCCATTATCAAACGACAAAATTTTAGACTGGTCCAAATTCAAATACCGGTATGTTGGATACGAGTGAGACGACATTGTTCAGGTCTGTTTTGCACAGAAAAAATTGTTGGAAATAAAGAAATTGCTTTTCACAAGCAATTTCTTCATTGCCCAGAATGTTTTCTACATTGAAAGACAAAAAATGTAAATAATAATAAAAAATCACTTCAAATATTTTTCGTCGGCATCATCTTTCAAGTTTGACAAGTTAAAAAATGTCGTCTGGTAATGGGTTATTCAGGACTAACTATAAGGTAGAGTCCATAACTGCTCAAAACTTTAGAAAAAAAACGAAGAAACGCTAGATCTACTTTGTATGGATTTATAGAAAGCTGTTTGTTTAAACAAATAATCTTCTTCAATTTCATGTGTCGATGATACTCATTAACATTATTCATTGGCCAAATTTTGTGCCAAAAAGGGAAAGTATGCTGAAAATTTTTATATCGCCATGTAAACAAATTCATTTTAATTTTTTTTTTATTTTATATCCAAACCCTATGTTGTGGGTACTTATTTGAATAGTCTCTATGAGACGAGACAAATGAAATGAATACCAACAACATAGGGATTGGTGAACATTGATTGACATTTTGCATTTTGAAAAGGCATAATCATGCTTTACTGCAGCTCTCAGGTACCCTTTCGATTAAGGGAGCCGTTTGGACTGATCTCATCATTTCTAAAGTTATCAAAAATATTCAACAAACAATAGCCTTTTCACTTTTCAATTCGATAAGACGATTCCAATGAGTACCCACAACAAAGGTTTGATAAACAATAAAATGAAAATGGTATGATAAAAACAAGTCCTAAATACTTTGATGAAACCATCCCGGTTTGAGTATAATAAGTCCTAGGACTATAGCACAGAAATAATAGAGACATTGTTTCTAATCAGTTTTCGGTTGCTTTTCAACAAGAACTTCGTAACTGCAGCTTGATTTAAGCCCCCCCCCCCCCCCCCTCCAATGTTTTCTATTAGAGATGTCGAAACAAGATCTTGTTTTGGAGAAGGTTAGTCTCTTCTCCTAAGTTTTCGTGCACAATGATTCAAAATTCTTGATAAAACTTTTCGGCATTCCTTCCTAAAATGAGAATCATATTTCCAGTATATAGCCGGTTTTATTGCATAGTTCAACTCGAAACTATGTTGGAAAAACATAAGTGCAATCACCTCCTCTTTCGAAAAGTTCATATGTGTAATCTGGATTATCAGCGACACAAAAGCTGGTACACAACAAACAAAATATGCTATCGAAACTACTATCGTGCTTATTGTTTGTCTTCTGGCTTGATCGTTAAGCTTGATTGATTCTTTTGATCGTTCCATAATAGTGCCAAGGAGTGAAGTATCTAGTTCTTCATCCTCGTATATACGCCCTGCTTCTCTACTCTGTCGGAATAACTCTATGGCAATCAAACTGTTCATGACGCAATTCATGATTAACGCGCCGAATAAAACAGATTTTATTAATAATATTCCGCTTAAAAGATACCCTATTGGGAAGATTGGCCGCATGTAAAGTGACGTGGTAACTGTACCTCCGGTTATACCCAAACTAGTCAGACCGAAAAAAAGAAAAATACTGTTGGGTTTACAAATCACCATATATCGTTCGGTTGCGATACCAATTAGAAAAACAGACATAAACACTGTATAGACGTCTGCGAATGCGAATTTTACATCAAGTAACGTCTCCGAATTGAACTTGTATTCAATAAGCGTCAGTTCAGTCGGTATTATTATTCCAGACGAAATTAAGTCGATAACACCAATGATGAAAACAAGTAACTTAGTGAGAGGAGTATCCCGGTTTGGCCAATATATGTAGCAAACATGTCCGTTTCCCAAAACTCCTGTTATCACGATAATACACTGGAGTATGATGACTGGAATCATAACTTCAATTTTGTTTATCCAGTCGGGTAAACCATCCTCAATTTGATATTCGGAAGAATTACCCATGTTCATATAAGCTAGCGTTGTAATTTTAATCCACAAATCATCTAATCTGTGTTATTAGAGTCACAAAACCTGTATGTATCAAACTTTTTATACTTCTACAGTAGCTGTCAAACAGAAACTTTCTAAAAGTATTATAATACCACTGCCTTTACGCAGTCCTGTAGAATAACTGGTATGTACCACTTTACTTGTCAGGATTACTAAATTTGTCAAGTGCATCTTGAGATTTACAATAGCTTTAAATATAAATGAACCGGGACATAAAAGAAGGGGGTCATTTTCCACACAAGGACGCTTTTTGGCGCCCCACAAAAGGGCTTTAGAAAACATGGTGGAAAATGAAGAAAATGCTTTTGACAAGTAATTTCTTCATTTCCTGCAATGTTTTTCCACAATGAAAGACCCAAAAAAATTAATTTTTCATTTACTTGAAATTTACATCTGCATCTGCAACGTATTTTGATCAGTCCAAACTTTTTGTAAAACTTTCAAAAATAAAAGATGTTGCAGGCGACAATTTTTAAAAAGGTGAATAGAATGTTACACTTTTTGTGTTTTTGAGTAGTAAACATTCGGGGAAATGAAGGAACTGATTGTGACATGTAATTTCTTCATTTTACACAATGTTTTCTGACACCAAATCTTATGGGCGTCAAATAGAGTCATTGTGTGGGATTAGGTTAAAAAAAACGCTACATCCTTTTTTACAGGATCCCAACTGGTTTGTTTTCGGGGATTTTTATTATCCTTTTTCATTACTATGGACCTGTTGAAATCAAAGGCGTTAAAGACGACATATTAATTTTGATGTTATGAAAATCATCATATTGGAAAATCATAGAGCGGAAAGCTTTTACAGAATGACAGAAAAGGAAAACTATACCGGTCAAAATTTTCTTCTTTTCCCACAATGATTGCCAAAGCATATATTGGAGATGTCAAAACCAGGTGTCGTTTAGGTAAGGATTAAAAACCCACACATTGATTTACAACAGTTTTTGTACATACTCATAACATGAAGTGCTCATTTCCTATGACTTTTGTGTTTTATGTATTATCATGAAGCTTTGTTTGCGCATACTTCCTTCTAGTTATCTAGAGACAAGACATTGCTTGTATCTCGAATAATTACGTATGTGAAAACAAAGGCCCGATTGATTGATTGATTGATTGATTGATTGATTGATTGATTGATTGATTGATTGATTGATTGATTGATTGATTGATTGATTGATTGATTGATTGATTGATTGATTGATTGATTGATTGATTGATTGATTGATTGATTGATTGATTGATTGATTGATTGATTGATTGATTGATTGATTGATTGATGTGTTGATGTGTTGATTTGTTGATGTATTGATTGATCGATGGGATGGGATGGGATGGGATGGGATGGGATGGGATGGGATGGGATGGGATTGGATGGGATGAGATTGGATTGGATTGGATTGGATTGGATTTGATGGGATGGGATGGGATGGGATGGGATTGGATGGGATTGGATGGGATTTGATTGGATGGGATGGGATGGGATTAGATTGGATTGGATTGGATTGGATGGGATTGGATTGGATGGGATGGGATGGGATGGATTGGTGATTGGGTGGGTGGGTGGATTTTGGAAGGATGGATGGATGGATGGTGGGTGGATGGGATGGCACTGGATGGGATGGGATGGGATGGCTTGTGCCAAGCATTTCTCTTTTATTTTTTTTGCATTTCTCACATCGTTTTCTATACTTTGAACTTAATTTATTGGCCAAATTCGGCAAAATTAATTGCCTTTGGCCGTAACAAATACATATATATGACAAAACAAATACAGGGTTACAATACAATACATTATACAAGAAGATCCAAAACTGTGCTCACTTAGAATTTACGTCTGCAACTTCTTTTAAATTGAACTAGTATAAAATATTTAAGTCTGGTTATGACTGGGTAAACGCGAAAAGGACGGATTCCGAATAACTACAAATAGACGTCCAATTAATTGCATCTTGCCAATGTATTTAGAAAAAACACATGCCAGAATGTCATTATATCATTTACATTTCATTTCTCAGCATCAATTCAGCACATAAATGCAAATATTGTATTGAGGATTGGTTCCATGGTTTCAGATTGTCAGAGGTGCACCTTGCAGAATGTCCACATACACGATTAAGACAATTTTTAACATGGATAAAGAGCGGGGGCTTTTTATATTTTAGCAGTCTTTCATCTCTTCCAAAACACTGGCTTTGGCGGTTCTTACAGAGTGACATTTGGTAATCATTTAGGGGAAACGAATAAAATGCTGATCATCAACATTTTCTTTTTTCTCAGAGCTACCTTATAGTATAACTTGACGTTCAGTTTTATAAACATGTCTTCTTCAATGGATTTTGCCATGAAGTAATCTTTTGTTGTTAAGTCTTACAATTTTATTTTGACCCTTTCGCAAATAAGACATAGTTTCGACGTCCCTACCACAAATAGATTGGAAAACAACAATAAGACAAAGAAGAGAATGCTGGTGACCAGCATTTTGTCCTTTTTGTAACAATATTTTCAGCGATATATTGCAAATGAATCCTTTTATCAACGTCCTTTTTTTCATCTTCAGATTTTTTTGAAAAGTTTAAATAAAGCATAGACTATGTTAATATTTGGTGCTACAACAGAATAAACAGATAAGAGTGGTGAAGGCATTCCAATGTTTGAAGATCAATAAAAGAAATACAAAATAGAACAGAACAGTTTATTTACAAAATGACTTGAACAAAATTGTTCATCGTCATTACAAAGCATATAAACAATTGTCATATGAGCATGCAATAACAATGGTAGTAAATACAATGTTTTTGTTTGTTTGTTTGTTTGTTTTTTTTTTGTTTGTTTTTGTTTGTTTTTTTTTTTGTGTGTGTGTGTGTTTTTGGTTTTTTTTGTGTGTTTTTGTTGTTTTTTTTTCGGAAATCACGTTGTAAGTAGAAATAGTTATAATGTTTATTTATGTTTCTGTTGGATTGATGATTACCTATACATTCAAATGTTATGTGCAAGGATCCTCCGACATAATTATGCCGGATTATTCTAATACATATCATTCGTATTAGCCTACAATACATTTGCAATAAGTTATAGTTTTGACGACGACTAAACGTTTATGAAAACAAGTATAAATCTGAATAAGCGTTTACTTGCAACTTGAAAAGCCATCACACCTTCTTATATGTTGCTAGATGTAATTCAATTCAATTCGTTTATTCATACATTTCAGGCCTCCAGCCTATTGTACATATATATTACAAACAAGTTACATAAACATGTGTACAGTGATGGTTAAATTTTCACAATTATGTATTTAGACAAGGTTACAAGATGGAAATATGTTCTTTTATGTCATCGAAATTAAACATTCTCTTTCACTTTCCTTTCATTTTTTTTCGCGCCAGCACTGAAAGATAGGAGACGTGCCCCAACAGTATGGGACACACCCCCTTTCGTTCAGCGCTCGCTTATGAACAAAACGTATGTAAATGCATATTACAGTTCTAAAATTAACTTTCTTCTCTGAAATGAGTGATAGACGTACTGGGAAATGTTTCTAATGATCAAGTCATTTTTGCTACTAAGCAGCATATGCATCTTCTATACACCTTCTTACATGTTGCTCTGCAGTACCAGCTTTGATTGACAGATCGGAGGCTGGTTTCTGATTTATGTGAATCAATCCTCACAGAAATCTTTACATTTATTTGCTGAATCGATGTTTTATAATTTGAGGAACGAAATGTAAATATTATCTGACATTTTGGTGTCTTACTATCTCCAGACTTGTTTTGATTAATTCCAGAAATAAACTAGAGAGGATGAACAGTGAAAGGATGAATAGAGAAAGAGGGTAGTGGGAGAGAGGGACGGGTGGACGGAGAAGGGAAGGAATGAGAATGGAGGGAGAGAGAGAGAGATCATACTTATACATGACAATGTTTACATGACAATTGGCACATAGCGTATAGCTCACGATAAATGACCTGTCATAGGATCTCTAGCTGTAAGCTAGGGATGCTCTGCCAGGTCCTTTATCGTGAACTATCACAATTTTATTACTCAACAGACTTGACTAATATGTAATGAAAAAATGAGACTTAATAGACAACTCAAGTATCTAATGAAGAACTAGACTGGTCTAACCCATTAACAGACAGCAAAATTTTAGAGTGATCCAAATTCATATAAATCTATGTTGCAGACCAGTGAGACGACAAATTTCAAGTGAATATTTTTTTTTTTTTTTTTTTTTTTTTTGACAGAAAAGATTGCTTGACACGAAGAAATTGCCATTCATAAGCAATTTCTTCGTTTCCCACAATGCTTTATAGATTCTACCAAGAAAGACAAAAATGTAAAAATCATTCACTTCAAATAATTGTTTAAAGAATGTTAAAAATAACAGACATTCTTC
The DNA here is from genome assembly GCA_963680895.1 of Fragum sueziense. Classification (NCBI taxonomy): domain Eukaryota; kingdom Metazoa; phylum Mollusca; class Bivalvia; order Cardiida; family Cardiidae; genus Fragum; species Fragum sueziense. Next base: position 74,197,017 of record OY804593.1, on the reverse strand, counting down.
TTTGCATCGATTTAGACACAGTGTATAATCACTTGACTCAGAATTTCCGATAATCTTCAATATCTTTTTTAATACTTGACCAATTTGAATTCGGTTTGAAGCAGAGAAGGTGAAAAAATACCAGGAATTAGTTGGACTTGTTGTATTTTTGAAAAATCAACTGATAAAAAAGTTATTGAAGTAAAACCAAAATTTTGGTTTATCTTCAATAACGTTTTTGTTAGTTGATTTTTCAATAATCAACCACGTCCATATAATGCGTGACGTCTGTCCACATTCTCTGCTTCAAACCGAATTCAAATCGGTCCAGTACTTACAAAGTCATTGAAGATTTTCTTAAAATATTGTATCACGTGATTATCCACCGAATTAGAGAGAGCTGAATGTCTAAACAAATGATCTTCTCCAATTTTGTGTGTTGATGGTACTAATATTTATTGGCCAAATTTTGTGCCAAAAACGGAAAGTATGCTGGCAAAATTAAAATCGCCCTGAAAATAAATGATACAGAAAGCACATCCAGTGCAACAGATAAGCGGGGGTAAGTATATAGAGAATAGAGGGTTCATGTCTTGGATGGGTCAAGTTTATTTGGTAAGGCGGAGGAATTTATCAGGTGAGCCGCCGAAGGCGAACCTGATAAATTCCGCAGCCGAGCCAAATAAACTTGACCCATCCAAGACATGAAACATCTATTCTATTTATCCTGTTACAACCTTAAAACAACGTAGACTTACAGAAACATATTCATAATCAATTGAAATGAATCAATACACCAACTGACAGTTTTGAAGTGCGCATGCGCAAGCCGTAAAATATCTCCATGAAAAGTACGAGTAAAATTTCTTCATCCACTATAATGTCATATACGCGTAGCGTAAAAAAGCGCTTCAAACGACGTATTCTGGCTGATTAAAAGGAAAATACAGCCGTGATTCATCAAAACAAAGAACAAAGTTGGAAATGGCCACTGCGGGTTTAGGTTTTAATCCGTAATTATCGGAAATATCCCAATAATTATTTGTTTTCTAACACGGCACCCGCCCAGAACGTTAGCTTTATGGGCTACATGAAAGTTAGAAACCCGTATGTGATATCGGTTATTTGCTTATTGTGTTCTTATAGGTAAACGGAAAGAAAGTAACAGGAAAAAAAGTAACGGAAAAAAAGTCACAATGTAGCCTAGGAAAAAAAGTAACTTGAAAGAAAGTAACAATCTATATTGTTTGGGCCCTTTTTAAGAATATATTTTAATAAACCTTAATTATTTTGAAGGATGTTTTCTTTAAATATATTTATTCCACTTATATTTTAATTCCAAAATAGTGTTTTGATGGATATTTTCAAAAAATAAATGTAGATCTAATACTAATAGATTTAATTAAATACTATTAAACAATTATTGTTTTGGCCCGATCTGATCCTATATTTCAAGGTTATATTTGAGCAAATTCTAATTTTCTACATACAAAATCAATTTACAGAGTATTTTATTGAAAAAAATATTATCTTGTTGATAGTTCTTATTTAGCATTATACAAAAAATGACAAATCAAAACACCAATGATGGGCAATCTGACACATTACACATCAGACATGACATATTATCACCCATTAATCCCCAATTAACACCTGATAAGACAATATACTGACATTCTTACCAATATTTTAAAGATAGATATGTATATAATTTAAAAGTATGAAAGAGAGAAAAAAACACACAAAAAAAAACTTTACTTATTTTGCATTTACAGATAATTTCTTTGTAATAAATATTTAAAAACTATACCAACAAATATTTATTTATATACCTAAATACTGTTTTTAATAGGAGCGTTACTTTTCTTCCAGTTACTTTTTTCCGTTACTTTTTTTCCTGTTTCTTTTTTTCCTGTTACTTTCCTTCTTACAATCATTCTTATACATGCATCCTTTAAATAAATCCTCCCCCCCCCCCCCCAAAAAAAAACGTCTAGTTTTGTTGTCCTAAACAGGATTTGCTTTGGATAACTGAGGGAATGGTGCAAGCTACATAGCTTGAATGGCCAAAGTTTTGGAGTGTGGAAAAGCGTGATTTGACATGCAATGATCACAAGTCATGATATTTTTTAGATTGATTCTGAGAATGTGAATAGAAAATAAAGATATTTGTTGTTTCTAACTTAAAAAACCTGCTTTGGGAAAAATCTCTAGATAAACATGGAGATCTCATATCGGTCTATCGGGAAACTAGAAAATGCTTTGGAAAATGAATAAATTGCTTATCACAAGGAACTTCTTCATTTCCACAATATTTTCAAACGTCTTTATCTTGTAGGTCGTGAAAAAAATGCTTTTACACGCGAGTGCGTTCAAGAGCAAAAATATTAATGGTCATTAATTCAATCATCTAAAATAAAGAGCACCACATCTATCTCACTTTAAAGTAGGTATGTAATTTGCCATAAAATTACCAAATATATGATATCAGATTGTGATTTGTTGTGTTAATTAGATCACGTGTTGACACGTGATTGCAATTTCCCATAATCTCATTCTGATAGTGGTATACTGTCATTTGAAAGCGTCTTGTCTCTTTGTCGGGAGAATTAAAATATTGTATCAAATTAATTGGAATAACATGTCAATCGTCAAACCGTTAATCCTTTGCCAAACAACTTACTTGAAGGTCACTAACTATGACGTGGTAGATTGGGGACTGTTCCAATCGAATCAACAAAAGGACAAATATTTCCTTTTCTTCGCAAAGTTCCATAAAAAGCGTTTAAATTGTTTTGAAATTTACATAAAATGTTGTTGTTTTCTTTTTTTTTTCAATGTAGTATTAAATAATCATACATCTAAATAAATTGCATGTCTGCAACAAATTTTGATATTCTTAATAAAAGAAATGATGATGTTAAGGTTAGAAAACGGCTGTCTTGATAATGTTTATGATAGAAAAGGGCTGTTTTCAACCTCAGTTCTGAATTAGGTCCGTAAAACATTTCATTAAAGAAAATAAATCGAAATCTGCATCTAATCATTGATTACTAGTGATGCGCTATTAGATGTCTAATATTTTAACTAATAATTTATATTAATGTAAGCCGACTTTTTTTTAGGTTTCAAACAAGTAAATACGGTTGCGGGATATTCCAGAAATTTTCTAATGTATGTTTTATGATTTGTCTGAAAATTATTGTAGCCAATCCATGTGACACAGATCAAAGATTTACAGGGGGTATATCATTCGGGTAAAGATGAGAAGGGTGCGGTAACCGTGTTCATTATGTGCCCGGTGCTTTCAATAGGTCACATGTGTCATAACTATCTGTGTTGAGATTGGATTAACGAAAGGTGTCTCTTTCATTAAATGCTAATGGGTTAAAAAATGTGAAATTAAAGTCGTTTGGATTTAATTTTCCTTTTCAATGGCTTGAAAAAAAAGTAAGTATATTTTTTGTATTGAGATCGGAGATCTAGTTCTAAAGGCCCGTATGCTGGAAACAATTTCTCCCTTTCTCGTAATTATTTTGCGTGTCATAAAATTCCATGCATCAAATCAGCATTTTCGATCATCGTACAACAACAAAAAATTGTTTTGGTAAAATTATTATGCAAAATAAATAGAGAAAATGCTTTATTTATCACGATAGGTTCACTCGCACTTCATGGCAAATGTAAGATAGTTCTAAGGGCCCGTTAGCTGGAAACTATTTCTCTTTTTCTCGTAATTATTTTGCGTGTCATAATATTTTATGCACTAAATCAGTATTTCCGATCATCATACAACAACAAAAAATGTTTGGGTAAAATTATTATGCCATTTAAACAGAGAAAATGTTGAATTTTGTCACTGATGGTTGTCTCGCTATTGTAATTATATACGCGAGTAGATTTCTTACTCGTGATTTTTCTGCGCATGCGTCATTTCCGGTTTCCGGTTTAAAACTGTTAATCGGTGTATTTATTATTTTCACCAACGATGGCACCTTTTCAAAACGTTTGAATGCGCAAACGTTTAGTGAGCGTTAGAAAGTAATCTGCGTGGAAAATATCCTTTCCCATCAACATTTTATAATTTTATCGAGGTAAAAACAAACAAGTTATATTTAAATTTTCAAATAATCATGATAACCATGCGGTGTAAACTCAAATAGCAAAGAACTAGAAGGTGACTCGAGTCGACGACTGTGTCTTGACCTGGCCGTGTGGATTGGGATTGGAAGGATCCGTATCGGTTAGAACAAAACAGATTTAAACGTTTTAAATCAAAACTAGAAAAGGTCAAACTGTAACAAGAACATGAAGCGCCTACCACAAATGACTCAGTTCACTATTCGTCCCAACTTTAATTTCCTCAGTCCTGGATTTAGAGTTGTAAAATCTACCGTGTTCTGCATTTTCTCCGATGTCGTCCATTTTTAGACAGTCTCCAACGAAACAAACTTGTGTTGTGCGTGGCAATGAAGACATTATTTCAAAATAACGATAGCCTGACGTGTAAAAACAGGTACTACAGATGCTTTGAAATACGATAACACACCAGAGATCTCTACCCTCCTCCTGTAGATCTAAATCCAAACAATTCATTGTTTTGTTTTGTTTTTTTTGCACTGTCCTGTTGTAAACAAACATCGCTCCGATTCCCAGAAAACCACGGGTGTGTATTAGCCTGGGAACATGCGTACTCGCGGTACTTTATCGCAAAATATGTAAAACCGGAAAGCCATCAACAAAATCACAAAAAATCGTTTTATATCTTTTACCTCTAAATGTCACGCATCATTCTGTAAAACAACCAATATGCTCCGTTTATTTCTGATTTGACAGCAACGGATTCATTCATGCAAGGCGCATCGCCGCCATCTTGGATTTGTGTTATGGGATCTCGCGTTATTTGTTCATTTTTTCGTGGCGGGAAGCGCGAGCTCGTGTCACGTGATCAAAATATTTGACAACTTTTTTGTCAATTCCAGACGAGCGTAGATCTGTCAAAATCGAATGGACTTTTATTGATTATGCCATGGAAAAATGTGTTTTATTTGATCGGGGTACAAAAAGGTAGGCGCAGCTTCTATTAATTTGCATATGGACACCTTTTTCATCGATAACTCACTTTCAGACGGAAAATATTTGGAAAATAGTCGCGATCAGTGAAGCGTGGACTTTTACGTCAGAGGTTATCCCGGGAAAACACCCGATAGTAGGCGTGGCCGTTTGTTTTCTTGCAAAATACCGTTTACCGCGAGATCCCATGTACCGCGAGTACACATGAAGCGACTATATATATACGTCATCCAAACTTTAATTTACGTCATCGATTTTTAAGATTTAGGTCAATGATCCAGTGGCGGATTCTGTTAGTGGGGCATTTAGTTCATTATTTAGACATGAGAATAGAAAAGTTTCATTTGTGCTCTTCATTTCTCGTTTTCTGTAGACCACTAACCTCAGAATTTTGAGTAAACTTAAACTTGGCTTTTTTGTAATTTCCGCGCAAAAAAATTGATTAAAATACGCAGAATTATTTGATTGGGATGACTTTTGCTATTCAAAACAGGCCACTTTGAGAACATTCTGTGTAATTTTGTCATAAAAACGGGGATTTCGAGATCGACCCCGCCCCAACCTTCGGTTAGAATTAAAAGTAGTTTCGGCAGATCACGTGATCATGTAGCATAATAAAGCATGTCACGTGATCAGGGGGTAGGATAAAGCTAAGTTTATCCTACCCCCTGTTATCGGGCAGAATATTTAACTAGTGACAGGATAAATTACATTCTGTTACTATAAATAGTAACATTTTCGGCTAGAATCAGTCAGATATCGGGCGGGCCGAAAAAGCTATATCCACGTGAATCCTTAGCAGCGGGCAGATATGCGATATCTGTCCGCTGCTAAGGAATTTATTCTGAAAACTATAGCTACAGATCTATTGCACGTGCCTTTTCGTGACGTAAACGTCAATGACGTCAGAAAAGCGCAATGTTGTTTACAGAAATGGCTGCCGTCGTAACGTTATCTGTCTTCACTTCAAGCGCGATTTTTGTAACAAATGAATGATATTGAGTTTTTTTCAACTGGAACATCTACGGAAATTTTATTCAAAGGTAATATTTATTCATCGAATGAAGTTTTTTGTTACAAAAAGAATGCAATATAGCCTACAGATTATTGCACGGCAGATTCGGGCCGGAGAGTGATATCTGCCCTTACCTCGATATCTACCCTCGGTCTAAAGACCTCGGGACAGATATCACGGTTACGGGCCGATATCACTCTCCGGCCCTCATCTGCCGTGTAATAATCTCTAAATATTCTATACTTGTTATTTTAGACCCAAACCTTATGTTGTGGATACTCATTTAAATTGTCTCTATGGGACAATTTAAACGAGTGCCCAAAACATAGGGATTGGTGAACATTGAAAGATATTTTGCATTTTGAAAATTTAAAGTTATCTTTAAATATTCAATAAACATGTGCTTTGATGAAACTGTGCTTTTTTAGTATAATAGGTCCTAGGTAAATAGTACAGAAAAATGGCTGAGCCATTGATGTTTATCGGTATTTCCTTCTTTAGCTCCAATATTTCCCAAAATGTTTTCTATTATGGATGTAGATCTTGTTTTGTAGAGGGTTAGTCTCTTCTCATAATTTTTCGTACACATTTATTCAAAATTCCTGGTAAAACTTTTCGGCATTCCTTCCTGAAATGAGAATCATATTTCCAGTATATAGCCGGTTTTATTGCGTAGTTCAACTCGAAACTATGTTGGAAAAACAAAAGTGCAATCACCTCCTCTTGCGAAAAGTTCCTATGTGTAATCTGGATTATCCGCGACACAAAAGCTGGTGCACAACAAGCAAAATATGCTATCGAAACTACTATCGTGCTTATTGTTTGTCTTCTGGCTTGATCGTTAAGCTTGATTGATTCTTTTGATCGTTCCATAATGATGCCAAGGAGTGAAGTATCTAGTACTTCATCCTCGTATATACGTCCTGCTTCTTTACTCTGTCGGAATAACTCTATGGCAATCAAACTGTTCAGGACGCAAATTATTATTAAAGCACCAACGAATATAAGTATTAATAATGTTCCGAATAAAAGATATCGGATTCGGAAGATTGCATCTATGTAGCCATGACCAGAAAATTGTAACGTGCTGAATATACTTGCGGTTATACCCGAACTAATCGCAATGAAAACAAGGAAGCAAGAACACACTCCGCATGAAAATATTACCAGACTTCCTGTTGGTTTACAGACCGCCATGTATCGTTCGGCTGCAACAACGATTAAAAAAACAGATATACACGATGTCTGAACGTCTGCAAATGCGAAGTTTACAACATGTAACGTCTTAGAATTGAACAGGAACCCAGCAAGCGCCATTTTAGTCGGTATTATAATTCCACAGGAGATAAAGTCGAACACGCCAATGCTGAAAACAAGTAACTTGGCGAGAGGAGTTTCGCGGCTTGGCCAATAGATGTAACAAACATGTCCGTTTCCCAAAGCTCCTGTTATCACGATAATACACTGGAATATGATGACCGGAATCATAACTTCAAATTTGTTTATCCAGTCAGGTACATCATCCTCAGTTTGATATACAGATGAATTACTGCTGTTCATATAAACTAGTGTTGTATTCCACATCTTCAAATCCTGTAATCTCTTTAATCAGACTCACAAAACCTGCATGTATCAAACATTTTTACTTCTACATCAGCTTTCAAATTAAAACTTTCTAAAAGTTGAGGGTTTAGGATAGTATTATAACACCATTGTATTTACGAAGTCCTATAGGCTAACAGGTACCACTTTTCTCGCCCAAATTACTGAAGCTGTCAAGTACATCAAGTGACATTTACACCGGCTACATAAATGAACCGGGACCTAGAAGAAGGGGGTCATTATCCCAATATCACGCAAAGACATTTTAGCTCACCTGAGCACTAAGTGCTCAAGTTGAGCTATTGTGGTCGCTCACCTTACGTCGTCCGTCGTCCGTCAGTCTGTCCGTCCGTCCGCTCACAATTTCTTTAAACATCTTCTCCTCCGGAACCAATGGGCAAATATTACCAAACACGGCTTGAATGTTCCTTGGGTGCCCCTTTTCAAAACGTGAATTTTTGATTTTTTAAAAAAAAAAAAGTGGGCGGGATAAGGCGGGGCTTATCGGACTTAGAGAAATCCTGAGAAAATTGTTTAAAATCAACCATTGGGCCAATTTGAACCAAGCTTGAGTGACTCTTTTCAAAATTTGTTCTCAAGGGTTTTTTTTTTTTTTTTTTTTTTTTTTTTGATTAGTCAAAACATTTGGGCGTAGCAGGGCGGGGCTTATCATACTTATTGAGGAAGATAAGAAATAGAAGACTTCTATTTCTAAAGTATTCAGTTTGCCTCCATTGGTCCATATGTATTCAATTTTATCTTATCTGATCTATGATCTAGACTTGGGTCTAGCTAAAGTAAACTCATAAGAGAGGATAGTTAGTCCTGACAAGCTGTTATTTTTCTTTGGATAATCAGATTTGATTCTATTTTGCAACTAACATCCTCTTTAGCTTTTGATGAAATTGATTATTTTGCAATGAAAAAAAAGGACAAATGTTGATTCTTGGGGCTTATATACATGTAGGGTTCTATCTTTAACATTTTGATCTTTGACTTGGAAAACCTTTTCATCTCAAATCATTTAGATATGCATTTTGCCAGATACAGTAACAGTATTATTTCTTCAAATCTTGTGGGGAAAAAATAAAACATGTTTCAATATCTTTGTTTATCTTATTACCTCTTGATTTTCATCTATGGAATCTCTGGTTTTTTTTGTTTTTTGGTTTTTTTTTAATGTAATAAGTATATGCGCGTCAAAATTACTTTAATGATTCATATTGCTACATGGATACTAGCCATGGACAGTAGCCAGCCCTGCGTTCAGTAAGACAAAACGGATTTTCCTAACGGATTTTTCACAAAATAGTCTTACTGAACGCTCTGCTAACGTAAACTGAATAAATATGGCCGCCCCCATAGTCTGGGGCCGACTTCGATTGGGACTATAGCTCGAGACATCCGTGACGTCATACAACAGGAAGTTGTGTACTGCGCATGTCACCAAGCGAACGCCTAATAGCTCATGATGCACAAGCCAACAAAATGGCCGCGCCCATACGGTTTTACCAACAATTAAATGAGACTCATCGTTCGTTGATAAATGGCTACATTTCAATTAGAAAATAACATTATTTCCATGAATATTAACTTTCAGTCGCATAAACAAGGACATGTGAAGATATTAGAATTAATAAAAGGTGTTTTGTGGTTTTTCAACCGGACTTAAAATTCGTTTGCTTCTTTGGACGCCATCTTGGAATGAAAGGGACCACGAGTGAGAGCGTGGTCCGACCATGGCTCGGTTCAAAGGTCAAATGACGTCACTATAACCCGGGCTATCGGTGTTCGATTGGAACGATGGCTGAAATAGCTTGAGCGATCGTTCCAATCGAAGTCAGCCTGGGTTCCCTCCTTCTTTTCGCAGTATGGAAAGTAGGGAACCAAACTAGCCGCCATTTTTGTTAACTTTGGCACACCACCTTCAAATCTGTGAGCTAAGTGGTGCAAACAGTTAGGAGTAAACAGGTCGTTCAGTAGAAAACGGTTACAAATCGGTAGCTCTGTGAGCTAACGTTTTGTCTTACTGAACGCAGGGCAGGTATGCTCTACATTCTTTTATCGCTGTGATGGTCATTAGGTCAGTAAATCCTTAGACTGTTGTTTGTTGTATGTACCCCACCATTTTCTAGCTCTTTTCTCAGACATTTGGCTCATTTAAAAAAACAACTCCTTGTTCTTTTTAAAAAAAACTATTAGGCTACAATGGAACGGAAAATGACAAAAAAATGCCATGGATTTTTCTGGCTAGCATACTTCAAATGTACTAAGCGCTATGTTGTAGGTTCCTTAGTTTTACACACAGATACAAAGAAATATCTTTGTTAATCGTGTTACTCTAATAACAACAAGCCTTCGCCAATCAAAACGAAACTTGGACATGATGTTGGTTACAAAAAGATTTTGGATGATTTTGAAATTTCAGCATAATTGGATAAGAAGTGAGTTATCTGTCCTTGCATTTAAAAAGTAGACAAAACTTTGGCAAAAAGTTGGTGACCATAAGTTTGTTTTCAGTCTTAAAGTAAAAAAAATAAATATTATTGAATTTGAACAAGACTTTGGCTTGTGTCATCTTGGTTCAGATGATCGATTTGGGACCATCATGGTCCTCTTGTTTTATTTTTTGGTGCCCCTAAAAAGACTTTAGAAAAAAATGTGTAAAATGAAGAAATGGCTTGTGACAAGCAATTTCTTCATTTTCTACAAGTTTTCTACAAAAAAAAAAAAGACCGAAAAACCGTAACTTTTCATTAACTTGGAAATGTCATCTGCAAACGGCAATTTAAAAGGAATTAAATTTTACATTTTTTGTCTTTCTGAGAAGAAAACATTTTGGGAAATAGAGAAATTGCTTGTCAGAAGCAATTTCTTCATTTTCCACAACGTTTCACGAAACCATTATCTTGCGGGCGTCAAGTAGAGTCCTTGTGTGGGAAAGGGTTAAATACCACAACATCCCTTTTTTTACAGGATCCCAACAAAGTTGTTTTCAGGGATTTTTTATTCTTTCGCAAACAACATTACTATAGACGCGTTGAAATCAAGGGTGTTAAAAAGGACACGATTGGTGTTACGAAAATTGCGGTACTTGAAAGTCATAGAGCGGAGAGCATAATGACAAAAATGGAGATTTATACCAGTAAAAATTTTCCTCTTTTCCCTCAATGCTTTCCAAAGCATATCTATTGGAGATGTCAAAACTAAGCATTGTTTGGGTAAGGATTAAAAAACAACACATATTTATTTACAACATACGTATATAAGATGGAGTGTCCATTTCCTAAGTGTTTTATATATAATTATGAGGCTTTGTTTACGCATACTAAATTTTATCTACATGTTATCTAGACATAGCATGTGTCTCGAACAGCTGCGTATTTGGTTGTGAAGTCTCGATGGAAAGACGGAGACAAACAAATAGTCATTATAGCAGTCCAACAGGCATATGCCTACAATTAGACGATCGACAGGAAAATAAAAACTTTAAACAATGTGCCAAACTGTCACAGGATACGCTCGTCACACTGCTGGATGGCGACTGGGGAAGCCGCTTGTTTAAAGATTCATGATCCTAGCTATTACACTTTGAGATTTGCTCCTGAAAAAAAAAAAAAAAAAAAAAAAAAACAGGTAGGCCTATGAAAAACAACAAAGGACAATAACTCAAAAAGTCAGCCAGGCAGAGTTATGGTATTTATAAATGCACTGTACATCCCTGTGATAAGATCTATCCACCCATGAAGTTTTAAGTTCCTAGCTACTTTACTTTTAGAGATATACTCCGGACAAAATTGAAAAATGAAAAACAACAAAGGACACTTACTCGAAAAATAAGACACGCGTAGTTATGGTTCTTATGCACTGCTCTTCTTCTTGATATGATCTATCCACCCATGAAGTTTAATGATTCTAGCTACTATACTTTTAGAGATAAACTCCGGACAAAATCGAAGTATGAAAATAGCAAGGGCGATATCTCAAATTAGGCCTGGTAGAGTTGTGGTTCTTGTGCACTGTACTTCCCGTATCTATACTCTCATGAAGTTTCGTGATCCTAGCTATTATACTTTTAGAGATATACTCCGGACAAGATTCAAGTATGAAAAACAACAAAGGACAATAACTCAAAAACAGGCCATGTAGAGTTATGATTCTTGTGCACTGCACTCAGTAATCATCAAAAAAAAAAAATAATAATTGCCAAGTTTTAAATCAATCGGACTTAATTAAGGTGACACAGTTATCACACCGTTCATCCAGATACAAGAAACACGGATTGGTCTTCCAAACGCGGATGTGAAAAACAACACCGCGGGAATACACAAGGTAAGAAAACATCAACATATAGCCTTTTAATTGCCGCAATGTAAAAAGTGTTTGTGCAGAGCTGATGCAAAATGGTTTATGTTGAGGGTGCTGCAGTTTCATAACAAAAGATTTGAGTAAACTATAGATACAAGCGATTTTAAATCGTAAATCACTATTTCCTCGCCTACTTCCCGTTTTGTTTTATATTTGCAGAAATTATTTAACTGTTTTCGAGCAAATATCTCTTCGAAATAAGTTTTCAACATCTATGGAACAAATATACACCATTCATCAAACTGGAAAAATAAAATTTGGGTGTCTAAAGCCATGTTTAAAAAATAGCCTAGTTTGCTTCAAGGTACAACTTACCACGGATGTTGATACCACACACCACGGATGATCAACATAATTTGGGTAAAACAAACTCGGAT